>CM069459.1:5442010-5631935 GCA_035610835.1 Ophiura sarsii | reverse complement strand
ATAAAACCAAGGTGATTCCGCGAAAAACTGTTCAAATGGGATGGGCCCATTTTTATTCTGCTTTGCAGAATGGTACGTCAGAAGGTCGTGCCTTGTCTGGCCCTAAAGCTTATAAATATGCTATTGTGACTGTATTTTTTCATCTACATACATTCATTATAATATAAGCATAAGCATTACTGTGAATATGGCAAAACAAATTGATTATATATTTTGATAATTTTTGGCACACATGGGTGTTATGAAATTTGTCAAGCGCTGTAACTTTCGAACTATTAATGTGATAAAAGTATACATTTTTGGAAAGGAAATGAGTCAGAGAGTCCATTTTTGGTATCAAATTTTACTAACAATTCTGATTTCTTTTAAGAAATCAGAATTGTTAGTAAATTAAAATTATTTACCAAATAAATCACTTTTTTGGCTCTATTTTGTCAGATGACGTAACAAAATCCGTTTTGGTAAAATATGCCGAACATCATCTAATTTTAAAGACACTTTGACCAAAAAAGGTCAACAATTGCACTTTTTGAGGTAAATATAATCTTGCGATAGCGATAGGTTGTCCACAAAACCGGCAAAAAAACCCGCATGGTCAAATACGCAAATCTACCGACGGAGGCTCGAATTTACCGACGGGCTTATTCCAGGGGGGGGGGGGGGGGGGGGGGGGGGCTAGCCCCCTGCCCCCCCTCTAGGTACGCCACTGCATATGATAATACTCACGCACGTTTGTCAGGAAGAAGTGGGTGCACACAAAATTACTCAGGTCTGAATTTACTGCATAATACTTTGAGGATAAGGGTTTCCCTGCGCTCTATTGCCACTTCGTCCAATGCCATTTCGTCCATTAACCAGTTCGTCCAATGGCATTTCGTCCAATAGCCACTTCGTCCAGTGTCACTTCGTCCAATAGCCACTTCGTCCAATAGCCATTTCGTCCATTCCCACTTCGTCCAATAGCCATTTCGTCCAGTACCATTTCGTCCAATAGCCATTTCGTCCATAGCCATTTCGTCCATAGCCATTTCGTCCAATAACCATTTCGTCCAATAGCCATTTCGTCCAATAGCCATTTCGTCCAATAACCATTTCGTCCAATAGCCATTTCGTCCAATAGCCAATTCGTCCAATAACCATTTCGTCCAATAGCCATTTCGTCCAATAGCCATTTTGTCCAATAACCATTTCGTCCAATAGCCATTTCGTCCAATAGCCATTTCTTCCAATAGCCATTTCGTCCAATAACCATTTAGTCCAATAGCCATTTTGTCCAATAGCCATTTCGTCCAATAGCCATTTCGTCCAATAGCCAATAAATCATTACGTGAGATAAATAATAATCATTACTAGTTACGAAAGAAGGCCCTTTGAGTGGATGGACCACAGAAAATTACTATCAACTGATGATCTTAAAGGGGCGTGTACATCTCAAGTGTTTGTCCTGGACAAAAATCACATGACTCCCTACGTATCTGAGTCTCCGGATTCCCATGTAATAATACCCATGGTGCAATAGATTTGCCGCGAATTTTAATCGACAAAAGGTAATGTTGAAATTATTGTACGAACTGTGTCTAGAATAGTTTCAAAAAGAAGTGCAATGCATAATAATGAAATCAGAATTACAATCTCCTTCAGCATATAATCAACTTTTGGGCGATAACCTTTGATAAAAACGCACAACAATCGAAATATAAAGCATTTTACCCTCCGATTTCAGTGATATTTGTATTTTAAACTCTATCTAATTTTATTTTAAAACTGTTTTATGCATAGTTTTCATTAGCTCAAATGGTAGAGCGCTGGCTTCACATTCATGAGGTCAGTGGTTCGAATCTTGTAAATGTCTTTTTCTTTTTGTTATTACACTCTTTTCTTTTTAATAAGAGGATTGCTTATAATCGTTCGCTATATATTTATTGAATGTTGAATAATACTTTTTTCATTTGCAATTTCACTATGATAAAGAATGTCCTGTAAATATAATTGTGTTGATTGAACCATATGAACTATGGAGTCCCTAGCACGTCTATAATGGACATGGTCTGCAAAGACCAATTGTTATGTAAATAAGAAGCCAGTCGGCTTATATCCTTGAATCGATTTTTTTAGTTCCTTCAACACAGATATTTGTAATTTGCTCCAATCTTCAAAAAAGAGAGTTGTATCTTCAAAAATACATTACGCAGTTCACGGCTTACGCGGCCTGGTATGGGCGACAGTATTTTGGCGTAGATTTGATACCGTGCTGAACTCATCATGCTCATCGCTGCAAGAGCGCAATTATAAAATGCTGTCCGCTGTCCTAAATCTCTCTCGTCTTGACTCCCGGTCCTGAGCACATCATAACCCAATATTTGTATTGTGCCACTACTGTGAGACTACAGGGCCGTAAGACACTTTTTTCAAAACAAAAAAATCACCGGAAGATTTTTGTGAGTGAATTATGCGCGTGTAGCGCGCGAAAATTTTCGAATTTGCACCTATTTTGTGCACGATCGAGGTACATGTTGGCTCTAAACAAGCTTGTAGCAAAGAATATTGCATTTTGGGAAGACAAATGCGCGCGAATTTTTTTCATCTGTGTACAAATTTTCCGGGGAAGATTTTCAAAGGGGGGGGGGGGCGATCGCCCCCCCCCCCCTTCTTACGGGCCTGGACTAAATAAGTGGGTATGCCGACTATAGTTTTATGTCAAATCTCAACATAATTGAGGCTACCGACGTAACGGATGCGCCAAAAAGTGGCTCTATAAGTTGTAAAATAAGCTGAAACCATCTAAAAATGCTCATTTATTGTTTTGTTCATATAATTATACAAAGCCCGTTTGAACCAATATATCTATCCATTAATATATCCATCTATCTATATATCTAAACACGTTCTTTTGATACCCTTTTAAACTTCAGTGAAATAATTCAACAAGTTAAAAAAAATATCTGAGGCCCCATGGCCATATGAGCTAAAATGTTTGATCGCATAACTTAAATAAGACACATTGATTCAAGATGGTAAACACGTGCTGATAATTTTTCAGATTTCATTTTTTATATTCATGCGGCTTTTGCAAAAACAAATTGTCAACAAAACTTCAGTTTTATGCTAACATTAAATACATGAGACGTACTCCAAAGTGTTCAAAATCTTCAGTTGTATGCTAACACTAAATAAATGACACGTATTCAGAGAACATTTCAATGTCAAATGCGCAAATTGTCCAATTTCCAATTTGGTGCATTTATTCATATACAGGCTGTCCCAAAATGATATAGTAGGTTCGTTATGGTTGTTCAAATCATTAACATCCTTTAATTTGAAGAGTAAAAATGGATCGTCACACATCACTTAAGTGGGACGAACTTCTTTATGTTTTAGGGTGTACTTTGTTTTACTTTGATTTCATTGCAATATTGTAGATTCTTTAACATGTTTACAGTGGGTGTGGTTTTGGATGTCACTGGACTGTGATTGGTGTTTTATTGCTGATTTTCATCCGATACACAATATAAACTGCTCACAAAAAGTATCGAAACACTTAGAAATGATCCAATACATAACGGCTCGAAAGGGTATGCATTAATCGAAGCAAATAACCTAGTGCATAATTTTGTTCTGCGTATTTTGACACCTCGATCGTTGAGATACGATGTTGCGGGGTGGAGTTATTGTCATTTCAATGATCGTGGGTCCACTTTCCAAAGTGACACTCATCCCTATTGAAAATCACGAATTTGATCATTCCAAACAGTAATGCAAACCTCTTTCTATAGGATGATTGTCACTTTTGAAACTGGACCCACGACCATCGAAATGACAATAACTCCGCTCCGCAACATCGTATCTCATCGATCGAGGTGTCAAAATACGCAGAACAATATTATACACTTGGTTATTTGCTTCGATTAATGCATACCCTTTCGAGCCGCTATATATTGGATCATTTCTAAGTGTTTCGATACTTTTTGTGAGCAGTTTATATTATGAGACATTTAGGGCGGGGCTTGATTCGTTTGAATAATGATACATTCAGTGCGCATGATCATTGCGTTAGCGCCCCCTACACAAAGTCGCCGGCGTATGCGTTGTGCGTGTAACCCAGCGTTGCCATATGCGCGTGTGCGTGCTAAAGAACGCAATTTATTCGAAGCAAGAAGTTGGTAAACAGCTCGATGGATTCGCCGATTTTATAAAGGGGGAAAGTTGTTGTACGTTTAGAAAATAAAACATAGTTCTTAGCTGTTTTGCTATAGACGATGGTATTATAGTGTATAGGCTGTACCATATTTGGAGTCGTGTATGGTCGCCGCAGGCGTCAATACACGACGACACAAATATGGTACAGCCTATACATTATAAGACCATCGTCTATAGCAAAACAGCTAAGAACTATGTTTTATTCTCATTCTAATATTTAGTTTATTAGTTATTAGTTATTTTGATCTTTTATCATAAAATAACGCAGTTTGTTAGATTTATTTTAAACAAACAACAACAAATTTCCCCCTTTATAAAATCGGCGAATCCAGCTGTTTTCCAACATCCTGCTTCAAATTAATCGCGTTATTTAGCACACCCGCACCTGTCATCGCTGCGTTATACCCACAACGCATACGGCGGCGACTTTGTGTAGGGGACGCTAACGCGATGACGCCAGTGGCGTAGCTCAGGGGGGGGGGGCAAATGCCCCCCCCCTCCCCCTGACAGAAAAAAACCATTTGTGCCCCCGCCCCCAGCCCCTCTAAAAAAAATAAAAAGGAGGAAAAAAATGAAAAATCGGAAAATAATGAAAAATCGGAAAATAATGATAAAAGACCAGTCCAAGTCCCTGTCCCTGTGTGAAATAGCTTGAATTTAGTAATATATCATTATACCATTATGACAGTGATTATAGACAGTGAAGCTAGCAGTTAGCATTTGCGCAAACGCGACACGCAACGCGATACCACGGTATGATTACGCGGCAGTACGCGCAACGCACAATGTTGTTCAATTCTAGTGGCATTTATGAGCCAGAGGTGATTTGCTGTTTTTGGAGCAATTTGTTAACCAATTTCACTGGAATAAACTTTAACACACCGTTATTTCCTCGATATTGCATGCAAATTATGCGCCACTTTGATCAAAACTAACGGAGACATAAGGATAACAAACACACACACCCCCACACAGATTTATAGTAAGATGCTCGCAGCAGCAATGAACATGATGAGTTCAGCACTCAGTCAGTGGCGTACCCAGCTTTTGGAAACTGGGGGTGGGGGGGGGGGGGGGGGGCGGTATAGTTACGAAAGTCATGATGTACCGACAAAAAAAATCGCAAAAATGACCCAATTTTCTTCTTCTCGTCAGTAGCTGAAATATTGACAAGTGGGGGTAGCGATGGCATTGTCAACAATAGCTGAAAAATCGCCTGGTAGAAGTCGCAAATCTACCCAGTCAGAAGTCAAGGCATGAAAATACCGTCTATGTTCGCCCCGGCCGCCAGTGAAGTGAGATTTCAAAAAAACCCCAAATAAAAATCGGATCATTTACAACTCGCGATTGTGAACGATTGCCTCCATCAATTTTTGATCATCTTAGGCTCATTTTGAAGGGGAAGTCCTATTTATGTAAGATGTCATTTCCGATTTAATAAAAAACACGATTTTTGTTACTATCTTTGAGTCGATAAAGATGCATTTTCAATGCGATCGTAAACATCGTATTTTTGATGATTTTTAGACGTCATAGCAAAAACTTTATGCACAAGAAATGTTCCTAACGTATTAAACTTGATCAAAATATATTTATTTGTAATACATTTTTGGACAGGGGTCAGGGCCACGACTTTTATTCACCTATGGTAAAAATATACGCCATTTTCCAAACACACAGAGACTAAATCGTTTTTTCTAAAAAAAGGTATTCAGCAGGATTCGAACCGAGGGGGGGGGGGGGGGGGGGGGGGGGAGAATCTATTAGATTACTAGTCCATATTCGTAACCGCTCGGCCATAACTACTTACTGACGTGTCTATGTGTTCTCTATAATAATGAACTAGTGGTGAACTATTGAGTATTCGACGAAATGTAGCCAAATTGAACCCAGTTTCTAAATTGTATTTTAAATGTGAAAACGGTGTCGCTGCAAGCTAGGTTTGGATTCAATGTAAAGAGCAATAAATTGATGATCGTGGAAGGTTATTAATTTAAAGCTTTTAATGAGACAGGGGTCAGCGCCACGGGAAATATCCCCCTAGTCACATGACGTTGAACCACATTTAAATGCCTTAATGTTGTCATTGTATAAGGCTGACATTTTGGCATAAATTGAATTGCACGATATCGACATCCGCTTTTCAAGGGAAAAATAAATTCTCTTCGTATACAATCGACTCACTCAACGTTGGCATCTGACTGTACCGACGGAAGCTCAAGTTTACCGACGGGGATATTTCAGGGGGGCACCGGCCCCTGGACCCCTGGGTTCGCCACTGAGCACGGTATCAAATCCACGCCAAAATACAGTCGCTCACACCAGGCCGTGAAAGCCGTGAACCGCGTAACGTATTTTTGAAGGTACCACTCTCTTTTTTTTAAAGTTTGGAGCAAATCAGCAAATACAAATATCGGTCGTATAGGAAATAAGAAAATCGATTCAAGGACATATTAGCCGATTGGCTTCTTATTTACATAACAATTGGCCTTTGCAAATCATGTTCATTGATAGACTAGCTAGGGTCTCCATAGTTCAATTGAACGGAATAGTCAACACAATATATTTATAGGGTATTCTTTATCGCAGTGAAATTGCAAAAGAAGAAAAAAATATCATTCAACATTCAATAAATATTGCGAACGATATGCAATCCTGTCAATTTCTAAAAATAAAGTGTAAATAACAAACAGAAAAAAGTATAACAATCCTAGGATTCGAACCACTGACCTCATGATTATGAAGCCGGCGCTTTGCCGACTGAGCTAATGAAGACTATACATAGATATATAGAAAATAAAATACATAAAGTTCAAAATACGAATATCACATGAATCGGGGCAAAAATGCGGGCTAAAATGCTTTATATTTCGATTGTTGTGCGTTTTTAACATAGGATTATCGCCCAAAAGTTGATTATATGCTGAAGGAGATTGTAATTCTGATTTCATTATAATGCATAACACTACTTTTCGAAACGATTCTAGACACCTTAGTATTTCGTTCGTACATAAAATGTTGGCCATTACGTTTTTTCGATTGGAATTCGGCGCGGCAAATCTATTGCACCATGGGTATTATTACATGGAAACACGGAGACTCAGATACGTAGGGAGTCATGTGATTTTTGTCCAGGACAAACACTTGAGATGTACACGCCCCTTTAATATCCTAAGTTATTGCTGCAGCGGTGAATGGTATTCATTCGCGCCAATGGTGTCGCCGAGCCCGAGTCAAGTACATGTACTATCAACTTGGAAGCTATAATATTACGAACATGTAATAATGCATATTAAGGAAATGAATATTCAGAGCGCGCATGTGCTAATAAAAGTTTAAATGTCCGCAACTAACCACACAATGGTATGGTATTTTGACCAAAGCGGTTGTGGGAAAGTAAGAGTTCTTATCCCTGTTAATTCAAGGGGGTTTATTATCGGTTTGCATTAGCACGGGGTTTTTTTTCGGGCCGGTTTTGAGTAAACCACATTACTGCGTCTCATATTTATTAAACTAATATCTCTACCAATAATGGGCTTAATTGATCCAACTTTATACCAAAAATGTACCTTCATAATACTACGTACCTGATACATACATACATACACACATAATCTTTATCCACGATACATAGGTCATCAACTTAACAGCTGTTTTTCACTGAGGCCGTGATAAAGTCAATATAATTAACATTTTATATAATAACTCTAAGATTACATAACATATTTCTTGAATCTTATACAGTGTAATAATAATAAAACAAGATTACAAAAATTGAATTTTAAGATATCGATAATTCCAACTGACATACGGTATTCAGGTAGTCAAAAGAAAATTGCGTTTTCAGGAACTACTAATCAAGTCGAATGGTGCCAGGTCATTCGGGGAAATTCAAAACCTAACCCTAGACTCCCAGGGCTGGCCCATTCCAAGCCATAAGCGAGCCCATGGAACTCGCATCGCAACAATGTTCAGCTATTTTTACGGCTAGTAATGGCACAATATTAACGAAAAATTTCAACTTCACACTGTACTCCAAAAAGAAATTGGGTTTGTTTGTCTCTTAAAGCGGTTTGTGTTTTTCATTGTCAAAAAATGTACAGGCTTAATGCCCATTTATTGAACAACTTTCCCTAAAACGGCAGAGAACATACAGCTCTAAGGGGTGCTGCCCCCTTAACCCCAGTCACGGCTTTGCCCCTGAACCCCACGCAGATTTCGTGCCCCCCCCCCCGGATAACAAGCTCCTGGCTACGCCCATGCTTAAGGCATTATTTTATTGATGATATGGTCATGGGACTCATTAGGAGAGATGGGCAGATTAAAGTTTTTTCACCCATGCTTTCAAGCATGGGGTATTAGTTTGGTTTTCGCTCAGGGAGGAGGTCTGATAAGGAAGATAAGGGCATGTGAGTGATCACATATTTGTGTATGAAATAACACACCTTTTGTTGATTTCAGCAATTTAAGTGCAAAAAATGAAACGAAAGTGCCAAAGTTGGTTTAGTTTTATGTTTGAATGGAGGAATTCCAATACAAAAGCTATGATTTTTACTGAAAATAACTTCTGATAATTTAACATGCCTAGGGTAATAGACCACTACACATGTGGTATCTACATTGTGCCTACTTAGGCATCAGCTTTCAGGACAGGCTATTTACTCAGCATGATCAGTTGTGTCAGCAGGGGAGCTGGGAGCCATGCATGTGTGAGTAAATCATAAATACTGGAATTTATGGTCAAATACAGCCTAAGACAGCCCAGGTTTTGAAATGTTGGATGTAAAATGTGAATCACTGCCCAGCCAGTATGCAACCACACGAAAAGTCGTTCCTTTTCTAACCCAGCAAAGCGACCCGGAAGTATTCACCCGTAACGATACTGCTTCGCAGTCATAGTTGACCTCGTAATAGCACGATGTAAATGAGCTCTTTTCATGATTATAATCACACATTTCAAACACATTTGCCATGAAATTGTAAAATAAAAAGGCATATTATGCGAATAATATTATCTAATATTAGCTGTGACTTCATGACATGTTGCATTTTCGGTGCAAATTATTGTCATCACACACAGCCGAATTCGAGAAAAACTTGACGAAACTAAAGCCAAATTAACAGTAAATATTCCCTTTTTGAAGAATTAGGCACCAATTGTATTGATGGTATCATAATATTCATAGTCTTTTGTAACTAGAAACATTCTTAAAATATTATGAAATTATTTAGTCCAGTCAAGTGAATAGTTAATAAAATGGGTGTCCGAATCTGGCTCGAGCTATATTCATTTCGTACCGTCGTTGGGTTGTTGATGAAGTGTTTAAATCTCACGAATAGAATTAGTTTCGCTTGATAGCTCAGATGGTAGAGCGTTAGACTGAAGAGCGAGAGGTCCGGGGTTCGAAATCGATCCTTCTGCTCTTCACAATTTCATATGATATTTTTTTTCTCGTCAAAATCATTTTTCACCATTTCATCACACAAAATGCATAAATTCGGACGTTTTCATTGCAAAAACGGTATTTTCCCCCAACATTTCTAATGAATTCAAACGCGGGCATGAAAATGAAGCGCGGGCGGGTTATAGGAAACTAAAAATCAAGTTGGCGAGGCCTAACGGGGGGATCGTAAGTTTCGTTTTCTGACCGAAAATCGGTGAAAATCAAACTCGGTTTTTCTTATCAAAAAAGAAGTCGGGCATCAATGTTTTTGATATGAAATTAAAGCTTAAGATTCCGTTAGTACGGAAATTGCTCTTAAAATATCGTACGAATTTTAGTCCAGTCAAGTGAATAGTTACAAGAAGCAAAGTCACGAAATGTGTTAAATTCTAAAATTAGCGATAAAATCACTGTTTGTGGACCAAATATGTCAGATTTGGCATCATATTATAGAGAAAATTACGAACAATCCACCTACTTCGCCATCATGGCTGCCAGCTAACCCTACCTCAATTAATTCAGGGAAAACAAACTTCTCGTAAGATTTTAGCGCAAGGTTGACATCCTGAAATCGATCTTTGCGCGGGTTAGAAATCGGCAAGGTCACGCATTGAAAGCGGCCTGTTGCGTACTGACTGTGCCCTGGTAAATTATTGTATTAAAAGTTCATATTCAAAGACCTTTACGGTCGATCTTTGATTAAATTGTGTGCTTTGTAATATAATTTACAGAAGTCCATTATATGGTTTTATCATTGAGATTACAAGAAATGCAAGGCAATTTTTTGTAGTCTTTGAAAGAGTGTTTTGGCATAGTGGAATAGTGTAAGGCATCCTTGACCGGGTCCCTGTAGCATAGGCATTTGCCACAAGAATGTCTTGTGTGCCTTTTTTTTTAAATATTGTCACTCTTACAGTTTTCATTGTATTCTGTAGTAGATAACCACCAGACTAGTCAAGCAAGAGTCAGGTATAGGAAACAACTTCTAAGAGACACTTAGAATCCTTTTAGTAAGTTCTGTATAAAACAATACGTGTGGCATCGCTCCCCAAGAGAGATCGTTAACCCTGATACTTGCTAAATAGATGGCCTACCTTCTTCACCAAATAAGTAATTTTATTGAAAATATTATATTCGAAGATTAAGATTTAAATGGTTATCTGGTCAAACTTGAATGATAGGTATACTGTCTTGGCTCATAATAAACCAAAATAAGCATCAATTGCGAAAAAGATTACTGTTTTTCAACACTGAACAGGGCAGTTGGTTTTCCAGAAAAGAAAAGAAAAGTCCAATCTAGGCTATTTATAAATGTGTAACTGAATTTAAAGATTTAATTATGGAGAGGCTGCTTTATGTCACTATTAATCACCAAAGGTATTGAGAAAGTACACATTCGCAGTATGGATTGTTATTATTTTGGTTCAATAGTTTCAATGCAAAAATGTTTCACGCAAAATCAAAAGTTAAAAATTGACATCATTAATTAAGTTTTGAAAGAGCAATAAGAACATCAATTATCAGTAATGAAAATGTTGTGCCCTTGGCATAATAAAAAGAGGTTTTAGTTGCATTTCAATTTTAGAATAGCTGGCAGTATGTTGTTTTGATTGCAATCAAAACTTCTTTTGACTTGTCTTTGACCAGGCATGCCAGGGAATGATACACTTTACCTTAAGGGGTTTCATGACAAATAGAGTACGCGCTAGCGGTTTTCACCTTTTTTCACCAACTTGAAAATGCTAGCGTATTCCGTTGTATGCGCTTGCAAAGACGCGCATTTTGACGAGCGTACTTTTGACGCAAGCTGTCGCGTTTAAAATTCAAACGATGTACGCATTAAATGCTTAAAACATTCGTGATCTCCGCGCACAATTAAATGGTCGATTTACAGCATCAGCGGGCCATATATAATCCGTCGGCCCATGTGATTTAAAACTAGCATTGGGGTGCTGTATACAAACTAAACACTGAAAGGTACGATACAATGTTACACTTTCATAAAAGAGTGCGGTCTTAAAACAAAACTGAACATTAACAAAACAAATAAAAAACGAATAATCAAACGAAAACCAAAACAAAGAAATAAACAATAAAAGAATTATTTTGCTTGTCTAACATAATTCTGAATTGCTCAAGCACTAGGATTGCCAGTGCGTTTTTTTCCTTTGCCCCCTGGCTTTTCAGACGGCCTTTGTTTTGATTCCTTTGGACCAATCCAAAGTTAGGATCGCTAACCCGCGAATTTCGCTTTGTTTGTTGTTTACCCGCGCGTGTCGACTCAACGCAGCCCCTTTTCTGTGATCACAATCACAAGTCATATCGTTTCTGCATCTCATATCAGAAGGTTATAAAATTCCCCACCCTCCCACCCTTGTAACAAGTGGCGGAGGAGCTGCTCTTATACGGCAGCTTGCTGTACACTTTTTCATCACCCCAAGCCACATCATCATTCTTTTTTTGTCCATTTCACATTTGCTTTTCAGTGATCAATATACATTTGTTTATTAATAACCTCTTCCTATCCAGGCTTTGTTAATAACAAGGTTAGCCTCATGGCAATTTAGGTTCCCTTAGATCTTTATCTTCGGAGAACTTGGGATAAGATCGCTTTCCAGCGCCCACGGTTCTATCTTGTCCAGAAGGCTCATGAATTTATATTTTTGAATACCATTGCAGTGTTAATAACAAGGTTAGCCTCATATGGCAATTTAGGTTCCCTTAGGTCTTAATCTTCGGAGAACTTGGGATAAGATCGCTTTCCAGCGCCCGCGGTTCTATCTTGTCCAGAAGGCTCATGAATTTTTATATTTGAATACCATTGCAGTGTGAAATAGGTACGCTCGGTCGATAACCTCCTATGGTATAACCTCGGAGAGTTTAAGTTAGTAACATTCATCCAATTAAAATGTAATCGTCCACTACTTCATTTACATTTGATGTCAATCAATGATTGACAATTGTTTATCTACAGACAAACAATTGAACGAAATGACCAAATTATGGTCAGGTTTGTTACAACACCCAATTCCATGTGTCACTCTGAACTTTAAAATTATAGACACAATAGAATGGTGTGTGACAGGTTTTAAATGGAATTGTCCAATTTAAAAATGTGCTAATAATAATATGTATCACTACAATCTTTAAATTTATAGAAACAATTGTTTCGAATGACCATCAAGGTCCGCTTATCATCTATTATACAAATGTCATAAATTACATTTGATAAAATTTTGATGTGAATAATAAATGCACTCTGGTATGTGCTAGCAGATTACGCTCCACATGATTTTTTTTGCGTTTGCGTCTTGATCTTGTAATCCTCGTGTCTGGCAGCAAGTATAAACTAACGAAAACCCAAACAAACACTACTGCAAACAAGCAAGAAATAAAAAGATAAAATAACCAACACTACTAATAACCACATAAAGATAGTAAAGAAATAAAGAAATATATAAAAATGGATAAGGAAACAAGGGAAAGAAAGAAGGAAAGAAAATATTATATAATGAAATAAAGAGAGATCGGAAAGGCACCAATGAAAAAGTGAATGTTGAAAAAATGAAATAAATAAACAAATGTGTAATATTATTCACCTAAATATTGAAGAAATTAATACTAAGTATGATTTTCAATATGAAAGAAATTGATAACATGTATTTTACCCATATGCAATCACCCCATACTTTAAGAGTTAATTATAGTGGTCCCTTAAACCCGATAACATTTTACACTTTCACAAAAGAGTGCGGTCTTAAAACAAAGTCACTTGGGTTTTTAATGGGCAAGCAAGCCTCCTTAACCCTGCCACACTTCTCATCGATTACTACACAGATGAAAGGTGTGGCCTTCAAGGTATGTTCAATGTTCAAAACTGAACATTAACCACACAAATAAAAACGAATAATCAAACGAAAACCAAAACAAAGAAATAAACAAGTATAAATTAACGAAAACACAAACAAACACTACTGCAAACAAGCAAAAAATAAAAAGATAAATTGAAGAAATGAATATGATTTTCAATATGAAAAAAAAAATTGATAACATTATTACTATATTAGGCCTAACGATCAAGCTGGGGTTATTCATATTCATCTATCACACATTCAGGGCTCTATATACGACATGTGCATTATGTGAACGTTTCCTAAACGTCTGATGATTTTCTTCTACTTTGGTGTGATGATAGCTGTAGACAATCCTGAGAAGAAATGTCAGTAGATTTGGTCATAAAATAACGGAGTTATGTGCCGAAAACTGAAATATAGATGATTTTCTGAAGTGATTTGAAACACAATCATAGAACAAATGCGTTCAAAGACTGATCCTAATTGTCATCATATCGTACATGTCTAAAGTTTTGCATAGAAACCAACACAAAATAATCTCAAAGGATTGATAAGTGTATTGTAGAATGGATTATTGGCCTCGGCCCTTGTAAATTGCGTAAAGTATAGTATTTATAATTTTTATTCAATACGGAGACACTCAAGGAAAGTCATTCAAGGTACAATCCATCACATTTCACAAATTATTTTACTACAATAGCGGATAGTTGTTAATCGTCCAAAGGTTTGCCTCTTTTGTGAAATGCTGTCTGTTTTTAAACCAAGGTAATTCACACTCAAGGAAAGTAATTCAAAGTACAAGGTAATTCATAATTAAGAAAAACTGTTCAAATGGAATAGGTCCATTATTATCCTGCTTTGCAGAATGGTACGGGAGAAGGTCGTGCCTTGTCTGGCCCTAAAGCTTATAAATATACAATTGTGACTGTATTTTTTCATCTACATAAATTCATTATAGGCCTATGGCAAAACAAATTGATTATATATTTTGATAATTTTTGGCACATATGGGTGTTCTTAGTTAAAGGGGGGGGGGGGGGGGGGGGGGCTGGGGTGTTAAAAATATGACATTTATCAAGCGCTGTAACTTTCGAACTATTAATGTGATAAAAGTATATAGTTTTGGAAAGGAAATGAGTCAGAGGGTCCATTTTTGGTATCAAATTTCACTAAGAATTCTGATTACTTAATTATTTACCAAATAAATCACTATTTTGGCTCAATTTTGTCAGATGACGTAACAAACTTCGTTTTTGGTAAAAAATACTGAACTTGCACCAACATCATCTAACTTCAAAGACACCGTTTGACCAAAAAATGTCAACAATTGCACTTGCGTAAGAACTGTGCAGCAATATGCTATATTACATCATTTCATGAGAGCTAAATAGAGCTAAACAAGTAATATTCGTGTAGTTGCATGTATTTTTTCTTTTTTCTTAATGTATTAAAATAAACATTCAATCAACCCGTATAAATCCGCAAAAGGGAAATTTGTTTGAAACAAGTGGGCAGCGTTATTATTTTTATATCAATAATAAGTTAAAAGCGTGCGCATAATAAATAAGTTGCTAAAACTGACAACCCAAATCCAATATCATTTATTTTGTTTGAGACCGAAGCGTTTGAAGGGTTATTAGGAGCTTTCTTCTGTTGTAAATAATATACAAGGAAAAAAAAAATCTTTTGCAAACATCCTGAAATGAAATGTCTGCGTGGGAAGGATTTCATGTAAATCTAGCTGTAATGAAATCTAGAGTGGTTAGCATGGTAGCAAAGGATACCAAACCATAAAAATAACACCCTTTGTTCAGGGATAAAAGCATTGTCCATAAATAAGACGATTTCACCTTATTAAGTGCAATTTTCACACTTACGCCTACATATAGCGCATTTGTAAATCAGAGCATACAGTTTGGACTTTGTGAACCAAATGATTGTCCCAAATTCTCAAAAAGTCTGATTAATGATAGGTTGATTATATTTAAACTTTCAAAATAATAGGCTAGTACATGTATCATGGTAAATCGATACGTAATAATGTTTAAACATTAAAATAATGCATTCCTAATTGATAAAAGCAGACAGCAAGGCGTGACTAACAATTGTTTTGATTTGTGTGCTGGGGAAAGTCGTGGTGGGGCGAGGCAGGACAGGCATGGGTGTCGGGGTTGGGTGTCGGGGTGTGGTGGGGTGGGGTTGGAGGGGGTATCCCCCTCGACGCCAGAAGTTTTTTGAAATTCACGGTTGAAAAGAACGCATTTCCTTGCATATTTGTGAACACTTATTGCAGGTTTATTCTTATAGTTCAACGTTGCAATTTACAATCAGCATCACCGGGTTTACCCTGGATCCATTGGCTTTACGGGGGCTTTGCCCTCTTGCATGCAACTACCCCTAATTAAAGTCGGACTACTTTTTTAATCATACAATTTTTTAACTACATACATACATGCCAGGGTGAAAAATTAGACACAATTACGGCAAGAGGGCATTGATACCTTCACCCCTTCACAGTTTGATAAATGCCGATGCAAGCGACCTTATTCCGCGTTTGGTTCACGCAGATGATTACAACATGTAATATGTGACTGCCCCCCCCCCCCCCCCCCCCTCCCTCTGGATTTTGGGTGCTATGACCAACATTACAAATTAAAAGCTGGCTTTGAATGTTAAAATAAAGCAGAGAAATTACGATTTTGTTTTGGGAGAGACTGAAAGTTTGTATAATTTTAGTGCCTCCAATTAGGGCTTCCAAGGGCTTCCAAACTTTATGTAAGCATTTGGATTGTGTAACAACTGGTATGATCTACTTGGATTTGATCTCGTGGATCTTGGGGGGGGGGGGGGGGGGGGGCAAAAAGGGGCAGTGACTTGAAATGGGGGGGGGGGGGGGGGGCTTCTAATGGGGGGTTCCATTCCACACCCACACCGATTGATTTCATTTGTGGGAGGGGGGCAAGCGGGGGCAAGGGGAAAGGGTTCCAAGTGGGGGGCGGGGGCTGTAAAGATGTTTCGTTGTTTCATATTATTTGCTTCTTAATGTTATTTACTGTTTGCTTCTGATTGTTTGTTATTTGTTGCTTGCTTCTTGTTGTTTGGACGAAATGGGTATTGGACGAAATGGCTCATGGACGAAATGGTTATTGGACGAAATGGTTATTGGACGAATTGGCTAGTGGACCAAATGGCTATTGGACCAAATGGCTATTGGACGAAGTGCCTATTGGACGAAGTGGTTATTGGACGAAGTGGCTATGGACGAAATGGCCATTGGACAAAATGGGTATGGACGAAATGGCTATTGGACCAAATGGTTATTGGACGAAGTGGGAATGGACAAAGTGGTTAGTGGACGAAGTGGTAATGGACGAATTGGCTATTGGACCAAGTGGTAATGGACCAAGTGGAAATGGACCAAGTGGCTATTGGACCAAGTGGCTATTGGACCAATTGGCTATTGGACCAAGTGGCTATTGGACCAAGTGGCTATTGGACCAATTGGCTATTGGACCAAGTGGTTATTGGACCAAGTGGAAACTGGACGAAGTGGGAATGGACGAACTGGCATTGGACGAAATGGCTATGGACGAAATGGCTTATGGACGAACTGGCATTGGACGAAGTGGCAATGGGCCTTCCCGCCTAGGTCTATAGGCTAGGTCTATAGGCTAGTCGCAAAATAATATTCAGACATAATAATTAAGCAATCGTGTTATTCGTGTACGCTTGTTTTCGTTGGAAATTGTGAAAAAGGACTCACTTTTCAAGTAACGCCAAGTATGTCTGAGAGCTGATGTAACCTCTCGCTGATCACGACATAAACTGCGCGACATGTAACCTCGTTGCCTTTGCGTGTCAGATAAACGAAACGCTTTTCCTAACGCACCGTACGCGCGAAAATTATCTTTTGCTGCATGCGCACCTAACGTGTATTTACGCGCTAAACGTTACACTTAAATTTGCAGGAATATTCGCATTTAAAGCCAATTATCAGAGAAAGTAAGCCGGTGACCCCATTTTTTAATTTCATTATTTGAAAGAATGTAAGCCTATAAAGGCGCAGCACATATTGAAAAAACAAAAAAAGTTATGGGGGCACACCACTAAATACCTCCCCCATTGAAATACACGCGTTTCGGCCCTTTTTCAAGACCGTATTTTTACCCCACGTAACAATGATGGACGTTTTTATTTCGCATGAATGTATTAGATATGTGTTGATTTTATTTTAAACTTGATTTTTCTTGACCCATCTGTTAATGAGTTACATTGATGCGCCCATGACTATATTATGTTGATTCGTATAATAAATTGCCCACGACTAAGTCGAGTCCGTAAAATGGATAGTTGTAGCTATAGGCCAAAATTCTACAAAAGCCTTAGAAATACATAATGGCTTGCCCTTTCAGTCAGAAGCGGAAAGAAATAATCTAGATGTAATACTGAAGCTCTGGGAACAATACTGTTGTGGCCAAACAAATGTCATATACGAACGCTTTTGCTTCAACAAATGCGATCAAGTCAAAGAGGAAAGTTTTGACACATATGTAGTCCGCTTGAGAAAATTAGCTGCCACATGTGAATATGGAGCACTCATGGATGATATGATAAGAGATCGTATTGTGTGTGGAATCAATGATGACAACATACGCAAAGAGCTTCTTCAAGAAAGTAAGCTCACACTATCTTCCTGCATTAACATTGTACAAAGCTCTGAAGCCACAAAGGCTCAAATGCAGAAGATGACACAATCACGTGACACGTACAGTATGGACGAAAATGTCAGTTACGTTAGGCAAAAAGGTTACCCCAAAACTAAAAAAGCGGGTCAGCAAAGTAGATCCTACAAACAGAAAATCACTGATTGTGGATTTTGTGGAACCAACCACGACAAAGGGTCATGTCCCGCATATGGGAAACCGTGCAACAATTGCGGTGCATTGGACACTTTGCTACAAAATGTAGGTCTGGAAAAAAGAAAAAGGGTCAATTCAAAAGACACACACAAAAACAAGACGCCAGACAGGTTGATGAGTATGATGAATCAGATGATTCAGTAGAGTCAATCAATAGTATAGTTGATGTATATGGTCTAAGCAAGCCTCAAAATAATCAGAGGTACAAAAACAAGATTCTATGCATGATGGAAATACAGGGTAGATCTGGACCTGTAGTTATGCAGGCAGACAGCGGTGCATCATGCAATGTTTTGCCTGATAGTATATTGCCCGCTGGAGTATCATTGGTGCGCACAGAAAAACAGCTGCGCATGTACAGCAAACAGGTTGTCCCTGTGCTTGGCATCTGCAAATTAGAGGTCAAAAATCCGAACACATATAAGAAATTTTTGGTACCTTTTTATATTGTCAAAGCCAATGAATCACAGTTACCCTTGCTAGGATCAAAAGCATCACAGAAAATGAATCTGATAACGGTGAACTATGAGAACATCATCGCCCCACCGCGCGATCAATGTGATGAAGAAATTGCGGATATAGATATTGAGCCATATCAGGACGTATTCAAGGGCCGAGGATGTATGCCTGGAAACATTCACCTCCATGTGGACGAGAGTGTTCCCAGTGTAATATCACCACCAAGGAGAGTACCTCTTTCTGTACAACCCAAGCTTAAGGCAGAACTAGAGCGTTTAGAAAGCGAGGGGGTAATTGAGAAAGTACTGGAACCTACAGATTGGTGCTCTAGTTTGGTGTGTGTTCAAAAACCAGATGGCAGATTGCGTTTGTGTATTGATCCACAACCCTTGAATGGCGCCCTCAAACGGCGACATTACCCTCTACCAGTGATAGAGGAAATATTACCTGAGTTAGTGGATGTTAAGGTGTTTTCCAAAGCTGATTTAAAGGAGGGATTCCTACAAATCGAATTCGATGAGGAATCAGCACGGTTGACAACTTTTCACACTCCATGGGGTAGGTACATGTACAAACGCATGCCTTTTGGAATATCCCCAGCCCCAGAAATATTTCAACAGAAGCTAACTCAGTGTATGGAAAACCTTGAAGGTGTATATGTAGTTGCTGATGATGTGCTCATAGTTGGCAAAGGTGAAACAATGAATGAAGCTAACATAGATCATGACAAAAATCTAAAAGCTTTCTTAAAGAGGTGTACACAAAGGAATATAAGATTGAATAAGGATAAATTTCAACTTAAGAGTACAAGTATTAAGTTCATAGGGCATGTGCTAACACCAGAAGGTCTGAAAACTGACCCTGGTAAAATAGAAGCAATAACCAAAATGCCAGCACCCATCGATGTTGCGGGGGTTCAGAGGTTTCTGGGGATGGTTAAATATTTGTCAAAATTCCTCCCAGGACTATCTCAAGATACGGAGCCCTTACGCCGTCTAACACACAAAGAAACGGAATGGCAGTGGTCGCACGAACAGGAGCAGGCTTTTCAGATCATTAAGCAGAAAGTTACAAATAGCCCGGTGCTGAAGTACTTTGATGAAACGGCGCCAATTGAAGGCCAAGGAGACGCATCAGATAAGGGTCTTGGTTTCGTCTTACTACAAGAAGGACGCCCAGTGACCTATGTGTCTCGCTCAATGACATCGGCTGAACAGAACTATGCGCAGATCGAAAAAGAACTGCTCGCTCAAGTCAACGGTCTTGAAAAGACACACCACTATGTCTATGGACATAAAATCCTGTTATGGACAGATCACAAGCCACTTGTGGAAATCGCTAAAAAGCCCCTGTCCCAAGTCCCCAAACGTCTGCAGCGTCTATTGATCCGTCTCCGCAACTATGATACAGAAATCAGATATCTACCTGGAGCTGAAATGTATCTGGCAGACACATTGTCTAGAACATATTTGGAGACAACTGAAAGTTCATACAAGGACAGTGAGCTTGAACAGGTACACCTAGTTGATGGTCTTGCTGCCACAGACAATCAACTGAAGCAGTTACAAACTGCCACTGAACAAGAACTGAAACAACTGATAGACTATGTCACAAAGGGATGGCCTTGTAATCAAAAAAAGGTCATTGACCCTGCAAAGCCATACCATGCCTTCCGCCATGAACTCACAATAGACTCAGGCATAATCTTCCGAGGTGACCGACTGGTAGTTTCACCGTCACAAAGACAAAATGTCCGCCAAGAACTGCATGCTGCACACCTCGGTATCGAAAGCATGCTGAGAAGAGCCAGAGAAAGTGTATTCTGGCCCAACATAACACCAGAGTTGAAAGACTTAGTGTCCAAATGCGACATTTGCAACTCTATCCAGAACGAACAATCAAAGGAGCCATTGATCCCTCATGAGCTACCCGATAAGCCATGGGAAAAGGTAGCTATTGACTTCATGACTGTAGAAGGTCAAGATTACCTTGTCACAGTTGACTGTTACTCGGATTACTTCGAGCTGGATCGTATGACAAGCAAAGACACTCCAGCAGTAATGAAACGCCTAAAACACCACTTCGCCAGACACGGCATACCGATCCTCGTACAAAGTGACAATGGGCCCCCCTTCAATTCAGCTGCCTTCAAAGAGTTTGCTTTGTCTTACAACTTCACGCACATTACCAGTTCGCCTGAATTCCCCCCAATCAAATGGCAAGGCCGAATCAGCCGTGAAGATCGCTAAAAAGCTGATTCGCAAGACCAAGAAAGGGCACAAAGACATTGATAGAGCCCTCTTGGCATGGCGAAATAACCCCACAGCAGGTCTCAATAGCTCACCTGCACAAAGACTCTTTGGACGTCGAACACGCACACTGCTGCCCACAAAGAACTTAAATCTAGCCCCAAAAGTCCCAAAGCATGTCAAGGTTGATAAACTCAAAAAACAACAACAGCAGAAAAAGACCTTCGACCGCTCAGCAAAACCACTGACTGAGTTACAGAAAGGCGATATAGTGCGCATGAGACCGACCGGTAAACACAACATCTGGCGAAAAGCGGAAGTAAAACGCAAAATGAACCCTAGATCTTATAAGGTTATCACCGAAGACGGTAGAGTGTACATTCGCAATCGCAGACACCTCAGGACAAGCAGCGAAAACTTCACACCCGCTCCACCTGAATCAGAGACTGTCTCGCGGAAACGTCGCCCGCAGGAAAACGCTCGCGATACGCCTGCTCCACCTTCGCAATCACAACCACCCAAGATCACACTGCCAAAGCAAACGTCACAGACTAACGAACCACCCACAAGACGCAGCGGCAGAGCCAGAAAAACTCCAAGTTACCTCAAAGACTATGTAAGAAAATGAACCCGGGTGCTAGCATGTTATAACGTTTTGTTTTACAAAACAGTGACTGTATCAAAACAGATATTGACTATAAACCACATTTAGATTAGTGCATGTGTAAATCAAGTTAAAATTGGTACATGGTTGTACTGTGTGAAGTTAAGTTTTTTTTTGTTTTTGATCAAGGCTTAAAGTAAAAGCCAATTATTTGCTTATTATTTCAAGGATACAGACGGTCCTGTTGTCAAAGGTTTTTTTTTTAAAATCAAACTTGTTAGAATGTTCTAGTAGAGTAAGGTTGTTGCAATTTTATGCAACTTTGTTATTATTCATAAAAAAAATTCCATTAAAATGGAAAGTTGGCGGTCAAAAGGAAATTGCGATATAGGCAAATAGAAAGAGCAAAAATAGCAACATTTGTAAATACGGCTTTTAGTTGCTAAAATTATGTGGCAGAAGAAGCAAGCGCATAGATGATAATTGTGCAAGATTCTTGCATGGCATTACTAGAAAGCAATATAAATTACAGCCATAGTTTAGTGATAAACACGGTTTTAACATTCAATTTAAGTTTTAAATATATGTCATATGTATTCAATTTATTTGATCAATACATAAATAAATGAGTTTTTTTAAAAAATACTTTTAAATAAATAGTTGAATCATTTTGTTAATAAAATAATAATATAAATCGAAAATTACATTTTTAATCGAAAATAAATGAATCAATAAACTAATGAATCAATACATAAATACACGCATATTAAAAATTAAAATATTAAAAATTACTTATAAAATAAAGAAATTAAAACAAATAAACATGAGAAAACATTAATAAATAAAAAATGATTAAATAAATAAATGAATAATTATGTAGATAATTAATAATATAAAAAGTAAATAAGTAAATATAGAAATATACAAATGAATAAATTTTACATTCAATTTAAGTTTTAAATATGTCATATATATTCAATTAATTTGATTAGAATTATATTCAATTTAATATGGCCAATATTCGTTAGTAAAACTATGGTTGAAGTAGAATTTATTTGTTTATTATAGACAAAATTCCATTGAAATGGAATGGGGGCGATCCAAGAGAAAGAACCATGTTTTGTAACCATTTTCTGAAGCATCTGTTCATTCTGTTGCATACCAAAATACCAGGGATATGGTGTATGTATCTTTCAAACAAAAAAAACACCCCAAATCAAAACACAACAGTCTAAAAATAGTACAGGAAACCAATAAAGTTGATGTTTGTGCATGGAGGGGGGAGGTACCATCTGAAGAACAATCTAGGTATATATGACATCCGCAACTCATTAAAGCCCCAACTAAAAAATCCTCGGTTTCCCATGGAAATGGAGTGATCACCAGAACATGATGTGTACAGATAATGCCTTGGTACAGAGTAATTTGTAGTGACAGTTCACCATATCATTATGTAATGCAGTGCTATACCCAACAAGGACACATACAGTAGGTTTATTCTAAAGCAAGCACTATTTTTTCGCGGCATTTAATGTTCGTGATGCAGAAGAACCCACATTTTTCATCATGAAATGTTTACAAATGTACACCTTTCTAATAATGTCTAATAAGAATACTAAAAGCTTGTGAGCATGACAATTTCACCAATCCTAGCCAGTCACGAAATTTTTCATACACATAGATATTTCATGCAAACCTTGACCATGTTTTATGACACAGTAAACAAGATAAGCTATTATGTCTCTCTGTTGGGAGTCTAATAATTACTCTCTGATTGAATCATCAAGGCTAAACAAATATAGCTTTGACTCCATCACAGACTGCAGGACTGTTAAAATAAACTGCATAGGTACATGTAATTTACAAAGACTGCAAAATAATTTAGACAATTTTCCATATACTAAAAACAAAATGGCAGCCTCCATGTATATGTAGAAAGACCTAAATGTCCAAGAATATGCAATCTGGTGCTAAAAGGTTGGCGGTTGCCCCGCCAACCAAAAAGTTAAAAAATTGAAGTCTTGCAAGTGAAAAAAACAAACACAGCAAATTTTTGAAAGGGAAGGAAATGAGAGAAACTCACACAGTAGAACGGCATACAAAGGTAAATGAGAATACATGAATTCATGAATCGTTTCTGATGTAATGTTTAAGACTTTATTATACAATCCACCTTCTTTCAAAAAAAGGAAAGATGTTAATGAGTTACATTGATGCGACCATTAATAAATTATGTTGATTCGTATAATAAATTGCCCACGACTAAGTCGAGTCCGTAAAATGGATGACTTCGTAACTGGGTCTTGTTGTGTCTATATTTAAAGTAATATTTAGGACAATAACAGAGCATAAAATAACACCATCTAGATGAAATTTTTCGCTACGGGCACCTACACAGCGCCCTCACCATTTTAAACCGATATTTTCGCTTCCTCACCGGTTCCGGCAACGATATCCTTCCGCAGCCTAGGCTCCCGTGCGTATTCGATTCCGACGATTTTTGACCACATTAGCAATGCTGAGGTTCTATTCTATCTTTTTCATAAAAAATAAGCAAGATTTACTTCTATTTGCTTCCCCTGGGACCGTGGGACGATGATCAAAATGATATAGGTACTATATCTCCGAACCATACACCAAACGCGCAAGGATTTAGTGTAGTGCCCCCTTATCGGGCAGATTCTCATGAATCTTTCGTTAAAGTCGAATTTTTCCTCATTTCCCATACAACCATGTATAGTATTTTTTGGAAAAACAATATTTTTTAAACAGATATAGTTCAAAAACTAAGCCCGTTACCCCACTTTTATTTTAGATTCGTGATCAGCACCGATGAGAATACCTAATATCAAAATTTCAAGAAAATGTCTACGTTAATTCTATGTGTCATGAATCCCCTTAACAACATGGCTTCAGGAACGGTTTGTTAAACCTTTCTTTTTTACAATAGCCAATATTTTCGCGCTACGCGCAAATCCTTTTTAATTTATTCGCAATTTCAAACCATTACGCCGTGTTGTTTGCTTTTGCAAAATTGAAATGAAAAAGAATCAAATTTTGAATGATATTGATAATAAGCCAATATTGAATGGAAATAAAGTTATGGCTTTTTAATAAAGTATTGGTGAAAATTACACACCAAATCGCACCAACGGGTTCGAAAATTCACAAAGAAAAAAAAAGGGGGGGGGGGGCACATCCCTCCTCTGACTCCCCCTGTCCGCGTTACCGCGGATAGCGGTGCGAACCAATTAAATTTATTTTTAAGCCCCGGGTAAAAAAATCCTGCGCACGCCTATGTTCACTCCAATCAGACAAAGTGTTATGGTATCTGACACACTGGACTACATATCTAGGGTATAACCCCTGGTCTGGCTCCCATTTTGAGCAGCTTGGGGATCGCAATATTATGGTCAACCCTGTCAAAAGCCTTACTGAAGTCAGTCATTATGATACGTGATATTGACTTTGGTTTGTCAGCATGTTTTAAGATGTTATCAACAAGCTTTACTAAATAGTGTGAGGTAGACCTTCCTTTGCGATTCCCAAACTGCCCATCATCTATCACAGAATCAATGTCCACTATCCTCAATACTGGTATAGATGGGATGGTTGGGATGGTACGGACGGTAGGGACAGGGGTATTTGATATGATATATAGGATACTGGTATAGATGGGATGGTTGGGATGGTAGGGACAGGGGTATATGATATATAGGATAGTGGTATAGATGGGATGATTGGGATGGTAGGGACGGTAGGGACAGGGGTACTTGATATGATATATAGGATACTGGTATAGATGGGATGGTTGGGATGGTAGGGACAGGGGTATTTGATATGATATATAGGATACTGGTAGAGATGGGTTGATTGGGATGGTAGGGACGGTAGGGACAGGGTATATGATATGATATATAGGATACTGGTATAGATGGGATGGTTGGGATGGTAGGGACGGTAGGGACAGGGGTATATGATATGATATATAGGATAGTGGTATAGATGAGATAGTTGGGATGGTAGGGACGGTAGGGACAGTGGTATATGATATGATATATAGGATACTGGTATAGATGGGATGGTAGGGACGGTAGGGACAGGGGTATTTGATATGATATAGGGACAGTGGTATAGATGGGATGGTTGGGATGGTAGGGACGGTAGGGACAGGGGTATATGATATGATATATAGGATAGTGGTATAGATGGGATGATTGGGATGGTAGGGACGGTAGGGACAGGGGTATATGATATGATATATAGGATACTGGTATAGATGGGATAGTTGGGATGGTAGGGACGGTAGGGACAGGGGTATATGATATGATATATAGGATAGTGGTATAGATGGGATGATTGGGATGGTAGGGACGGTAGGGACAGGGGTATATGATATGATATATAGGATACTGGTATAGATGGGATAGTTGGGATGGTAGGGACGGTAGGGACAGGGGTATATGATATGATATATAGGATAGTGGTATAGATGGGATGATTGGGATGGTAGGGACGGTAGGGACAGGGGTATTTGATATGATATAGGGACAGTGGTATAGATGGGATGGTTGGGATGGTAGGGACGGTAGGGACAGGGGTATATGATATGATATGATACATAGGATAGTGGTATAGATGGGATGGTTGGGATGGTAGGGACGGTAGGGACAGGGGTATATGATATGATATATAGGATATTGGTATAGATGGGATGATTGGGATGGTAGGGACAGGGGTATATGATATGATATATAGGATACTGGTATAGATGGGATGGTTGGGATGGTAGGGACAGGGGTATTTGATATGATATATAGGATACTGGTATAGATGGGATGGTTGGGATGGTAGGGACGGTAGGGACAGGGGTATATGATATGATATATAGGATAGTGGTATAGATGGGATGGTTGGGATGGTAGGGACGGTAGGGACAGGGGTATATGATATGATATATAGGATAGTGGTATAGATGAGATAGTTGGGATGGTAGGGACGGTAGGGACAGGGGTATATGATATGATATATAGGTTACTGGTATAGATGGGATAGTTGGGATGGTAGGGACGGTAGGGACAGGGGTATATGATATGATATATAGGATACTGGTATAGATGGGATAGTTGGGATGGTAGGGACGGTAGGGACAGGGGTATTTGATATGATATATAGGATACTGGTATAGATGGGATGGTTGGGATGGTAGGGACAGGGGTATTTGATATGATATATAGGATACTGGTATAGATGGGATGGTTGGGATGGTAGGGACGGTAGGGACAGGGGTATTTGATATGATATATAGGATACTGGTATAGATGGGATGGTTGGGATGGTAGGGACAGGGGTATTTGATATGATATATAGGATACTGGTATAGATGGGATGATTGGGATGGTAGGGACGGTAGGGACAGGGGTATATGATATGATATATAGGATACTGGTATAGATGGGATAGTTGGGATGGTAGGGACGGTAGGGACAGGGGTATATGATATGATATATAGGATAGTGGTATAGATGGGATGATTGGGATGGTAGGGACGGTAGGGACAGGGGTATATGATATGATATATAGGATACTGGTATAGATGGGATAGTTGGGATGGTAGGGACGGTAGGGACAGGGGTATATGATATGATATATAGGATAGTGGTATAGATGGGATGATTGGGATGGTAGGGACGGTAGGGACAGGGGTATTTGATATGATATAGGGACAGTGGTATAGATGGGATGGTTGGGATGGTAGGGACGGTAGGGACAGGGGTATATGATATGATATGATACATAGGATAGTGGTATAGATGGGATGGTTGGGATGGTAGGGACGGTAGGGACAGGGGTATATGATATGATATATAGGATATTGGTATAGATGGGATGATTGGGATGGTAGGGACAGGGGTATATGATATGATATATAGGATACTGGTATAGATGGGATGGTTGGGATGGTAGGGACAGGGGTATTTGATATGATATATAGGATACTGGTATAGATGGGATGGTTGGGATGGTAGGGACGGTAGGGACAGGGGTATATGATATGATATATAGGATAGTGGTATAGATGGGATGGTTGGGATGGTAGGGACGGTAGGGACAGGGGTATATGATATGATATATAGGATAGTGGTATAGATGAGATAGTTGGGATGGTAGGGACGGTAGGGACAGGGGTATATGATATGATATATAGGTTACTGGTATAGATGGGATAGTTGGGATGGTAGGGACGGTAGGGACAGGGGTATATGATATGATATATAGGATACTGGTATAGATGGGATAGTTGGGATGGTAGGGACGGTAGGGACAGGGGTATTTGATATGATATATAGGATACTGGTATAGATGGGATGGTTGGGATGGTAGGGACAGGGGTATTTGATATGATATATAGGATACTGGTATAGATGGGATGGTTGGGATGGTAGGGACGGTAGGGACAGGGGTATTTGATATGATATATAGGATACTGGTATAGATGGGATGGTTGGGATGGTAGGGACAGGGGTATTTGATATGATATATAGGATACTGGTATAGATGGGATGGTTGGGATGGTAGGGACGGTAGGGACAGGGTATATGATATGATATATAGGATACTGGTATAGATGGGATGGTTGGGATGGTAGGGACGGTAGGGACAGGGGTATATGATATGATATATAGGATAGTGGTATAGATGAGATAGTTGGGATGGTAGGGACGGTAGGGACAGGGGTATATGATATGATATATAGGATACTGGTATAGATGGGATAGTTGGGATGGTAGGGACGGTAGGGACAGGGGTATATGATATGATATATAGGATAGTGGTATAGATGGGATGATTGGGATGGTAGGGACGGTAGGGACAGGGGTATTTGATATGATATAGGGACAGTGGTATAGATGGGATGGTTGGGATGGTAGGTACGGTAGGGACAGGGGTATATGATATGATATATAGGATACTGGTATAGATGGGATAGTTGGGATGGTAGGGACGGTAGGGACAGGGGTATATGATATGATATATAGGATACTGGTATAGATGGGATAGTTGGGATGGTAGGGACGGTAGGGACAGGGGTATTTGATATGATATAGGGACAGTGGTATAGATGGGATGGTTGGGATGGTAGGGACGGTAGGGACAGGGGTATATGATATATAGGATAGTGGTATAGATGGGATGGTAGGGACGGTAGGGACAGGGGTATATGATATGATATATAGGATATTGGTATAGATGGGATGCTTGGGATGGTAGGGACGGTAGGGACAGGGGTATATGATATGATGTATAGGATAGTGGTATAGATGAGATAGTTGGGATGGTAGGGACGGTAGGGACAGGGGTATATGATATGATATTATAGGATACTGGTATAGATGGGATGGTTGGGATGGTAGGGACGGTAGGGACAGGGGTATTTGATATGATATAGGGACAGTGGTATAGATGGGATGATTGGGATGGTAGGGACGGTAGGGACAGGGGTATTTGATATGATATAGGGACAGTGGTATAGATGGGATGGTTGGGATGGTAGGGACGGTAGGGACAGGGGTATATGATATGATATATAGGATAGTGGTATAGATGGGATGATTGGGATGATAGGGACGGTAGGGACGGTAAGGATAGGGGTATATGATATGATATAATGGTATATGGTCGAATCCAACGAAAAGTGTACACGTGATGTTCAGGCCTCTAATAAAATAATCTATATCTTGACAATTTTATTTTTGTGTTATACGTATCCACCTCGATGAGACGGTTCGCGCCATATATAATATGACCAACTTAAATGCACAATTGGGCGTATACGAGCAATAAACCTGCTATTTTTACCCTTTTTACAAAATAGTTGTTAAGGTTTTTTGTTTGACATATAACCGTTTCGATGAATCCGAGCTTAGGCGGAAATAATTTTGCCTGTTTGATTGCTGGATATCTCAAGAATGCCTATTTTAATTTGTGGTTACTTTCGATCAATCCCTCAATTGTTGTGATTTTTTTTGCTGTGGTAAGTTTTGACGTTACCTACAAATACATGTTTTGTTAAATCTCACTTTCGGGGAAGAATTCGCCTGAGGTAGAGTAATTTGTGCTGTAAGGAAGCCTAAATATGTTAAATACTTAAATGCATTGTCCCCATTCAAGTCGAATTTTTGATAAAGCTGTTAGAAATTTGAAAAGCTGAAACCATCGGTTTGGTAAAAAAAATGCATTACCTCCGAATACCTATTTAAAACACTGCCATTTTAATGTAAACAAAGATTAGTGAATGATATCTATAGAATTGGCGAAGTATGATACAATGTACATGTGCGACAAGTTTTATCATTTTGAAGGCAACATTTTTTGAAATATCAGCAATAAAAGGCTGTATTCGTAGGCAAATTTGAAATATGAACTTTTACCTTCAAATACAAATAACAATACCGTGGTACTTCCCTCTGCTGTTACATACTTGTAGCGACTGGAATAAAGTAGAAATGTGCGCTGCGTTCGGCAAGCAACGGAGAAGATTTGCATCAAACTTTCAGCATTTGTATTAGTAACCTTTCACAAAATTCTGTACTTTGTGTACAAGTGCATCAATAATTATGTTGTTGTCTTAAAAGTTGATTATATAGCCTCCCTCTGTCTCAATCTTATTACTCCTATTAGTGTAGTTTTGTATGCTATTCACGCAAAGACATCATCTGACAGTTGATTTAAATCGCAATGGGGGTGATTTATGTTTAAATAAATATTCAGTGACAGCATCTCGTGCATGACTTCATGCTGTATTCGGAGGTAACATGTATATGTAGGCAACATTCAATAATATACACAGTGCATAATGGCCCTAAACTATTTTATTTTACATAAAAGCAGTGCGCAATCATGCAATCTGACTGGATATATTATTATATTTATATTTGGAGGGGTAAAAAATAATATTCCTTATTAAACGAAAATGGGAGGTGTTGATTTAAATAAAATGCATGGTGTAATCACACTGTTTTTGCCGAGAACATATTTGTTGTTGGTGTTAGAGTGAATGAATGATATTTATATCCATAGATTACACGTTGGTCGTCTTAAAACGGATACATTTAGACATAACATCCATGAAATTTCGGTTTCATAATCAATATTTTCATATTCCATTTTGTATTCGTAGGTAACTTATATATTAGTTAATGGGCATGGTACAATTCCTGCATTGTTTGTCACTTTCATTCGCACCTAATATTATGAAAATATTATGTAGGAATGTATAAGACGGGAATAATATTGTTTGGTGCGTAATATTGTTTTAAACCAGCTTGTCGATATGATGTATGCGTAGTTAACCAATTTCCCCAGGAATTGCAGAGCAGTGACTACTGTGGTACTTAATATTAGCCATTATTGTAGTTGTATTTGAAAATGGAATTCATGTGTAACAATATAAAATAACTTGCTTCATTTTTGCTCTGGCAGGTTGTGTAATGTCACCGAGACGTATTTTAAGTGAACAAGAAATGTAGTAAAACCTTTTCCTTTTTTTTAAAGTTGTGAGGGAATCGAGGGTAGGCCTATACTGATTTCAGTCTTAAATAAATAAAAATTGCTCATGAATAGATAGTTGGGTAGATAACTTGGGTAGATAGCAGCTTAAGAGTTTAATCCTTTTCTACAAATGAAGCACGCAAATCAACATTTTGTTATCTTTAGTAGATAAAAGCTTGTCATCTCTTTTTCTGTATATTGGCCATTGTTTGAATACCACGGTTCTGATAATTTCCTGATGGCAGCGTATTAATAATTGCCTGCGATTTGTACCCGCTCAAAAAGGTGTATTATAAATGGTGATAATTATTTTTATTATTATTAAATGAAGTAAGTGAATCAGCATTTTGCTATCTTCGGTAGATAGCAGCTTGACAATTTAATAATTTTCTAAAAATGAAGCAATCAAATCAACATTGCTATTTTTGGTAGCTTGACAATTTGTTTATTAGCTTGCTCCTTTCTGCAAATCAAGCAAGCAAAGCACCATTTGGCCATCTTCAGTAGATAGCAGCATGACATATTTTTGCTAAAGTTTGCTCCTTCTGTAGATGAAGCAAGCAAAACAACATTTTGCTATTTTCAGTAGAAAAAAGCTTGACAACATTTTGTTATCTTCAGTAGATAAAAGCTAGTCATCATTTTGCTTAGTTTGAGATTTTCTGCAAAACTGACAAACTACCAAAAGACAGGTGGTCTCTTGAAGGCACAATATTGAAGCTTATCAAATGCCATACTCTCCTTGATCATGTTGATGATTGATAAACCCACTTCATTAAGGGTAGTGCAAACCCAAATAATGGTGTAATTATCAAGCTCTGTAACTTTTAAACTATAAATGTGATGTACATCAAAGTATATATTTTTGGAAGGGAATTTGGTCAGGGAATCTATTTTTGGCATCAATTTTGACCAAAATTGCTAATTTTTTGAGAAAATCCCAAAAATCACTTTTTTGGCTCAACATTTTACGGTCAAGCTACAAAAAATATAGTTTTCAGTAAAAAATGCCAAAATTACTTGAATTTCATGTTAGGACAAATGCCTAGGAACGGTATTTGTTTATTTTTATTTATGGCAATATTTTTTGAAATTTTGACCAAAAAGTGTCAAAAAAGAGAAAAAAGGTTTTAAAAATCACTTTTTTGTCAAAATTTCAAAAAATATTGTTTAGGTGTTAAAATTGAGAGATTTCCGAAGTAAAGATAGATACAAACCTTGTGTTTTCCATGGTTGCACCTTTGGTCTCTAATATACTTTTACCAACTTTATGAAGATATTCCACTGAAAAAAAAGAAGAAAAATGTGATTAACAAAAACAAACAGTAACCATACAGTGTCATGCTTGGAAGTTTGATACAAATTTCCCGGGAAAAATCCCCCTCAGTAGACAATAACCTTCTTGTCTTGTAATCCCCAACATTGATGGAACATATGGGGTTTACTTCTAAGTTGAAAGTTTGAAACACAAAAGACAGGTGGTCTCTTGAAGGCACAATATTGAAATATAGAAAAAAAGTTCTGAGATTAGCTAAAGAATAATGAAGAACTTATATTAAACTTTTCCTTAATTTGGTTTTTAATAAAAACATTATTTGTCACATGTTTAAGTGTATGAATGCTTTTTATTAGTTTGAATTGAACAAAAATGTGGTTTTCCTCCCTCAAAAGAAAGTTTGCCTCCAAGCTAAATAGACTTAACAATTTCCTGTTTCTTTCAATCCCATGTTCTGAATAGAGAGGAGCTAGGAATCAAGTAGGACTGTATGTTACCAAGGGGCGTAACTAGGCTTTTCATTTTGGGATGGGCTGAAGGAGGGTCTGCTTCTTACTGTGCGTTGGGGCTTTACCCACAACAAGAAGAAGGCATGAGCACATTGGCTTAGCCCCTGGATTTTGCCTTACAGAGGACTTAAGCCCCTTCATCCCTGGTTATGCTGATGTAACAACATTTTTTCCGGCTCACAGCCAGCCAGCTTAGCTACACCCAGTGGCGTAGCAAGGGGGGCCCATGGACAAGAGGCGCTATGGGGTCCCTATAATAGTCCTTGTCGTACCGAACCTATACCGTATTCAGTGGCGGCACAAGCATGATAATGTTTATGGGCAAAATGGGGGTAAGAAAACGTGATGGGGGCACTAAAATAAATAGCGTGCGCAATGTTTTGGGCTTTTTACGATACATTTGTCGAATTTTGTCTAATCTTAACTAATTTGGTAGGCAAATGCGCGCGAAGCGGGAAAAAATTTGGCATTTTATGCTAAAATTTCTTTCAAAGTTTCCTTCTCCTTTCTTTTTTTTCTTCTCTCAGGGGCCCCTGGACATTGTCCACCCATGCCAGCCAGCTTAGCTACACCCCTTTCAATCTCCTTCTCAATATCTATTTCATCTTACCCATTGGTATATCCTGTTTCTTCATTGATTTTGGGTTGCCTCGGTGACAATTTGGGATTATAAGTAAATGTTCTTTGGATGCTGGTCTCATGTCATAAAACACTGTTACTTCACTGTTCTGTAATAATAATAATAGTAATACAAAGCATTTAGAGGCGCTATTCACCATGGTACCATAGCGCTGGCCATTATTATCACGCTGCCATCAGGAAATCATCAGAACTATTTTGCCTTAAACTAGGCTGTTTGCAGACAATGGCCAACTACTGGCGCAAAACTATCAGCACTTAGATTGTGATATCCCCCATAACAGCTACCCAATGCGCTCGGGTCAACGAAGCAAGTATGGTGAAATGATTTTCCCAGATTCACAACACATTGGCCGTAGCGGGGCTCGAACTCACAACCTTCTAATAAAAGGATAACAATTGATGTAGATTGTGGATTCTGCATTGACTTTCTGATGAGTGAGTAGATTAAAGTAAAAGAATGAATTGTTCACTCTTGCTTGGAGTGACTTCGGTCTCATTTCACTCTTTTTAAGTGAACATGGTTGAGATTTCTCTCTTTTTAGAGTGAATTTCCCACTCTTTATAAGATGGGTCACTAATGCGGCTCTTTTGCGAGTTAGTGCTTTGTAAGATATTGTAATTTAAACTTGTTCACTGGCGAAAGAGCCGCTTGAGTGACCCATCTTAATAAGAGTGGAAAATTCACTCTTTTGAGATTAAAAATACACTAGCAAAAGAGTTTTCAAGCAAAATCTCAACCATGTTCATTCCAAAAGAGTGAAATTAGAGTGAACCGAAATCACCCCAAGCAAGAGTGAAGTGTTCACTCTTGTACTTTAAGAGAGTACGAACAGATCATCTGTAAAACTTAGAAATTACAGGCAGTATCAAGTTCAAACTTTACATTAGGCCAAATAAAAAAAAAGTTTGTCTCAGCTTCCCGCTCGCATAGCTTTAAAAATTGCCATTTCTCAGCGGTTTTTTTTTAACATTTTCCAGAAAATAATTTTTTTTAAGCATTAAAGTAGGATGTGCCAATTTTGTTCACTTATCTGCGCTCACCCGGAAGTAGTGCTGATGTTGATGCCACCAGAAAGTCCATAATGTTCTCATTATCTTCCCAAAATTTCAACTTCATATTCATTGTAATTTTTGAGTTATTGCAGAAATTGTGGGTTTTACTAGTATACCAGTAAATTATTTCTTTTGTATTATAAAGTAGTGTCATCCCAAGTCTTGCAAGAGTTATATCGTCAGCCTGCTTCGATAATTGCCTAACTCATTTTTTCTAGTTCTTAGAAAACAACAAAAGTATGAAACCTGTTACCTTTGTACCTGTTACTCATTTTGCATTATTTGATGGATGGATATTCATTATGTGGAATGATGCTTAATTGTTGATGTGACTTGGATTAGTGCATCCATGCACGCCAATTGAGGATTACGCCAATTGAGGATTGGCGTGCATTGATGCACTAATCCAAGTCATATAGAAACGGATGAACACAGCCATACAATAATTTGATTAATTCCATGGATTTGTCAATGCAAATTCAATAATGCAAAATGAGTAACATGTTAGAGTGGTTTGGTGGCCTTTTTGCAACAAATCTCTTCATATCAACACTTTTGATTGGTCAATGACTTAGGTATTATAACAGCATGTGCATAATGTAATGAAGTCACGATTTATGCAAAAAACTCAATTTTGCTGAAAAGTGAGTTAGGCAATTATCGAAGCAGGCTGACGATATACATATTTTTGTCCCTGGAGGGTAAACAAGGGACCACCTTGGAGTGAAACTTTGCATAGCCAGCCTTTTATTCATACCATAAAATGGTAATCAGATTTTCATTTGATGAATAGAGGTGATACATGTAATAATCATGGTATAGCCTAATACACAGTTCAACAAAAATAAGTTCCCTTTTATTATGCCTCATATTTTTTAAATGAGTTACTCCGTCGACGTGTGTACAGCAACGCTAGAGCGAGCCTATAGCTACGCAGGTGTTGTAATGCTTGAATGAGCACACATTGAATGGAGAAATACCTCAATTCAAAAGTTGCCAAATGATGTATTGGAGGAGGATGGTTAAGCAACTTGAACCAGGGTCTTTGCTTGAACACCGCAGTTGTTGTGCTGCTTGAATGAGCACATATTGACTGGAGGAATACCTCATTTCAAAAGGTGAAAAATACGGTGTTCAAGCAAAGACCCTGGTTCGAGACCGTGGTTCAAACTGCTTAACCACCCTCCTTCAATACGTCATTTAGCAACTTTTGAATTGAGGTATTCCTCCATTCAATGTGTGCTCATTCAAGCATTACAACCCCTGCGTAGTTGTGCACACGTACATAACATTGCATTATGTGTGCCAAAACTCGTTTCGATGGAGTAACTAATTTTAAAAATATCAGGCATAATCTAAAGGGGAACTTATTTGTGTTGAACTGTGTAGTAGCAAGGGTTGTGGGAATGGTAAGATATTATCTCTAGATAGAGGATAATGACGACAGCTATCGAGTCTGCCATGCGAGCTACTTTTTGGGGGCACACAAGACTAAAAATAACTCCCGGTTTGAAATCTCTTTTTTTCACCCTTGCACGCTGGTCACTAAAAAGTAAAAATGTTCTTCCCAACGCAAACACGATTTCTTGTAGTCCAGCATTCATCATTTTCGTCACATGACAACTGGTTTCTGTCACCAGTGTCTACTGGTTCTCATTGACATTATGCCAAAATGAAAAGGTTTTGTTTGCTCAAACAAGGACAAAAAAGTGGGTCGGTCGGTCGATTACTTTTTTCTTTTTTTGCTATACACTTAAGAGTTCTATTCTAAAGCTTACCCTGCAATTTAAGAGCAGAAAAAGACTATACAATTTTGTTTTCAATTACTTTATCTTTTGTTTATAGAGCGCCATGCCAAATAAATGTGAAAAGTCTAATCTCAGTGAAAGCATATGCGTTGAATGCAAGGGTGACAGGCTTGCAGCCCGTAGTACAAACCATCACACCATCTTTGATGTCCTGTTTTTGCTCGAATATTGAATTTGCCCCTCCTTGGTGTTTACAAGGGAGGATATGAGTATAAATAAAGTCTAGGACAGTTTGTTTATCTATTTGGCAACTTCAGATTTAAAAAAAACATACATTTTTCACCATACATAATATCCTTAAAAAAAGGCAGGGGGATTTAAGATTTTATGGGTCGGTCGTGTTTTGGCGAACAACCCTTTTTTGCCTTACGTTGCAATGTGGGTCTTTAAGAAAATGTGACTTCAATTCAGTCTTCTCTTTTTTTTCTTATAGACCCTTTATTTTTTAATAACACATACTTTTGCACCTTTTAGCTGGGATTCAACTTCTTGTTTTTTAAGTGGAAAAGTGTACTTTAGGTCCCAATACTGGTATACCAGTATCGTTCAATACTGAAGCATAAAAGTTGCCAGTATCGCTTTATACTGGTACAATTTCACTGTTCCAGTATCGGTCGATACTGAGACACCAAATTGTATTCCAGTATCGAGCGATGTTCCAGTATCGGACGATACTGGTAGTAGGCTGGTACACATGTTACCAGTAGTGATTTGTCCCAGTATTGGACGATACTGTTACATAATTTTGTTATTGACTTTGTACCAGTATCGAGCTATACTAAGTGTTCCAGTATTGGACGATACTGGAACATTCTAGAATCTGGGACCTAAAGTACACTTCCCCCTTGAATGTTTTGCGCTGTTTGTTTTGTGAAAGCCCTGTTGGCACTGTAGTGCCATGCTAAGCATGTTGGACTGAAATCTTCTTTAATCCCAATGTCATGCATGTTAAACTTTAGGGTCCTAATACATGCAGTTCAATTCTGTTATTAAATATATTTTCCACAAGGCATAATAAGAGTTCAACATAATTCTTAAGTCCATTTATATACGAAGAATCTTAACCTTTATGCAATAGCGCCCATAAAACCTAGTCTTGTTATATCTCTTTACCGACGCCTTTAACACTCTCCACGCGGCAGATGTCTGCAGACGACATTTTAAAATTTCACAATGTTTCAAACATGTCAAAGTTATTAAATTTCATCCCCATATTTGGAATCACCATGTGCAATTCATCGAAATGAGTACAAACATTGATTCAGTAATTCTTTGGATAGAACTTGAAAGTTAAGTTGGGAAAGGTTTCTGAACAATCTGTTTTGTATATGGTAAAACCAATAGCCGCGTGGAAAGTGTTAATCCTTAAAGGGGCATTGAGAGATACGAATGGGAGTGCGCCCTCAATAATTCTGGAAATCAGTTTTTTGCATCAAAGTAATACTAAGCATATACTGACTACCATCTGAAACAGTTTACCAGCGCCGTTTATCATATAAAATTTCATGATTTTCTTAGTTTCGATATGATCATATCGAAACTAAGGTGCTGAATTCGGAAGTTATGCTAAGTTTTACTCACGGACTTTTGCGGCAAATCTCAACCCGGAAGTGCCGTTATTTGCTTAGTTTGGCATGAAGGCGATGTCGGAATTGTATGATATTTTGGATTTGGGCTATGTTGATGATTATCTTTACGTTATTTGCTCATTTAGTATATCGATACATCTCTCAATGCCCCTTTAACAACTGAAGGTCGTCTGACTTCTGAAAATGACCAGATGCTGATATTTGGAGCCAAACTTGTCACGGGTTTGTCTATAAATATACAATATAACGGACAGAGTATGTACACTACGATAATTTAAAGATAATTGATAATTTCACTGGTAGATATTGAGTAAACAAGATAGGAAATTGTAGTTTAGACAATTCTGAACAGATGTAGCTTTATATGTATGAACTAGTTATAGAGATAACAGTTATTTGCACTAAAATTAATGGATGGCAGTGAAATTAGAGAAATAACTGCCTTATAATGTAGAACGTTTTTCTTAACCCACGTAACGCTTTTAAAAGAGGTTCAAATACAGGGTTTTCCAAAAGTTTCGATGCCTTTCATAAAGCTTTGTTATTCGTATCAAATTGAAAACACATTTGGAAAGAGAAATCTTGTAGAATTAGTTTGAAACAAATCTTGACTGTTTTGAGACCCCTTAAAACACACGCTGAAAGGTTTTGTACATATTAATTTACTAACGGCCACATTCCATTCAAATGTTTGCAAAAAGGTTTTCACAGCAATATTCATAATAAGGATTATTTCAATCTAAAGTTAAAAACAATCACCGTGAAAACCCTATTTCTTTTCACGCCCTCTATCGCTCACGGATATCCGAAAATCACAAACTGTTGTATTACAGCGTGTCCCAAAAAAACTGGGTTCAAAAACTGCAGCTTACTTAAATAGTAGGAAACGTAGCTGCTTCGTATTCAGGAATATAAAGGTAAATATACCCGACTTTAATTGGTGAACTTCTGAGACCAATCGAATGGCAACAATCTGAAATACAAAGCTTTCAATAGAGCGTGGTCAGAACCTGTTTTTTCCAATTTAACAATAAAGCACCCATGCATTGCATCTGTGCGTTGGGAGCAGGTTTTCCCTGCATGGTGTTTATTCTCCGAAATAACTTCGTTTGGTAAAAGAGGGTTAAATTACAGGTATTTTGGGTCAGTATTCACCATTAGAAATGCACGTGCTGTTACGTTGTTATTGAAAATGTAAAGACCCAGAGCAACTGATAACTTGCCTCTAATTCCTTTGATGATGAATGACTTTGGCTGGTTTCCTTCCGAAGAAATAGTTCTTGAACTGCTACAAAGAACGGCAGTGTCTCAGTACGATGCGCAAATGCAGTGCATGGACGCTTCATGGGCAAACTCGAGAAAAAACAACCGAGTTCTGACCACACTGTATACAAAGCTTTGTATTTCAAACACGTTACATTCGATTAGACTCATAATTTCACCACTTAATGTCAGATATATTTACATTTGTAGTCCTAAATATGAAGTAACCATGTGTCCTACATGTTGAGTTATCTCTGATTGTTGGACCGATTTTTTTTCTGGATACACTGTACATACCGACGGGTGCTGAATATGAATGCGTAAATGCCCATAGCGAAAATTAAACATCCGTCACTAATGTACAACATTAATCGCCAAGGAACGTAGTTCTAGTGTGATGGATAGGACGGATCTGTGTCATTCCAATTATCTATTTTATCAGGTAGAATTGCAACAAAAAAGTATGGGGTGATGTGTCAAGTGTTTTATTGAATGTAATAACCTAAACCATGAAGGCGTGTGCGGATGCGTAAAGAGTTCGCAATTATAGAATGCGATTGTCTCAGAAACTCATTTTCGTATTTAATGTTCAGCATCCGTCACATGTATTACACCCGGCAATGTATTTTTGTTGACGGCTTAAAGGCATATTATGCGATCTTTTCCATGGGACGCCCTCTATCCTTGGTTTTTTTGAAAGCAGGTTTTCTTGCAGATTTACATTTCTGATCATAAATCATAAATAGATTCTGAGTTACAGGGTGATACGATTCCTAATTACTTCGAAATCATGGTTTTAGTGTGAATTTAGAATGAAAATAAACTGTCCTGCAGCAGGACAATCTATTTTAAACCACTTTAAAACATGATTTTGTAATTTGGAATCATATCGCTCTATAATCCAGAATATATTTATGATTTATGATGAGAAATGTAAATCTGCAAGAAAATCTGCTTTGAAAAAAAATTAAGGATGGAGGGCGTCCCATTGAAAAGATCGCATAATACGCCTTTAACTGCTCGTTTTCAGGGCCATTATCTGTTCGATCAACAAAGTTGAACATTGTCAATTGCAATACTTTGGGCTTACATCTCCATTGGATAGCAATTGCTAGCCTAACGAGAACATCGAATAGGTACGTCCCGTTTCACATGATGATGGGTGTTCTTGTCAAAAACTGTCGTGTATCTGACATTTAACTGCTGCAGAAAAAAGTCAACCAATTTTGGTCAATGACTAGATTTAGAAACTTATGGCATTTCTTGCTCATCATCCATTGCCACAATGCAGATACAGGTCGATTGGAGTCTTAATTTAACAAAAAGGTTAGAGGTCAAATAAAAAAGGGATAAGTTGCTGACATTTTTTGTCGTTCAGTTATAGCGAAATCGAAAAGGCGAAATTTATACGTGCACCTAAAATGCTAAATCATATGGACATGTCTTGGTTGCTGGATATAATCATGTGGAAAAAAAGAGGTCATGTTGAAAGTGCGGTTACCGGGGATCTTGTCGGGGGGGGGGGGGGGGGGTGCTCCAACGTAAACTAAGTAACTAGTAGGTGCAGCTTTCGAGAACATCTTTTTACTACTCTCAGGGGTCAGTTTCACAAGCACCCCATTTGCAACATTTCAGTTTTTCGAGAACCCCATTTTAACCAAAACTAGACAATGTGATAAAATTCAGAGCAAAATGTAGAAAGTATAATTTAGTTTCTCAGTTGGGCTTTCCATCAGTTACCCAAAAGCTTAGCAAGCTCAATTTGTCACACAAGCATGACAAGACGGCTAACGTATTTTCTGGAACTTTAAGTTAAAAAAACTGATTATTTCCCCCCGCGCTTGGCTTCGTCCCTATCTTTTTTGCTTCCGCTGCCACTGCCAGCAACTCTAGGGATCAAAGTACCTGAGAGTTGAATATAATAGCAACAGATGCTATGAGATGCGTGTCTTGATAAGTGAAATTATGACGTACATAGATAGTTGTATCAAGTCCATTATCGTTCACTGATATGGATACATTATATTGTTAGATGACCGGTAACTGGCATCAAGAAATTCGGAGGGGGCACTCCTTATTCGGTGGTACGCATAGCCGCGTATATTTAAACATAAAATGACCCTATGTGTTTTTATAAATAGCCATTGTCATGCACTCATAGATCCCTCATTGAATCGCTACTCCCATAGTTCACCACCCTGTTTGGAAGATTTGATAAATTACTTACCCAAAGACTCCTTTTTAGAAAATGTGGCCAAATTTGTAACCCCAAAATGGCCCTTTTTTGAATTTATTTTCTCGTTTTTGGGCAATTGGACAGGGGGCGATCCAGCCCCATATTCGAGTCGTGTCGGTCGAAATTGGCACTGTCGGTTGAGATTGGCACTGTCGGTTATCGAAGGCTCGTTTTTTTCGCGCCGGTTTTGGAAACACCCTCCCCCATCGTGACTACACCCCTCCCCCGGGAAGGAACAATAGTATATAAAGTTATGATTTACATCGTCAAAGTTTCATTGCATCCTGCTATCGATTAATTATGGCAGTTATAAGGGGGTTACTACTGGCGCTGTGCTGTGCGGTTGTGTGCATGGGTGAAAGAGTTCGCTACGAAGGGTAAGTGTCAACATTATCTAAGTTATTTTTATTCCATTTAATACAATTGAAAGCAAATTAATTAACTTTCACTTGCCTAGATATATACCTAACACAACAAGATCCAGACCAAGTGCTTTTGTGTATGTGGTGGGGGTGTGTGGGGTGCGGGGTGGGGGGTGCGGGGTGGGTGGGGGCAGGCCCGTAAGACACTTTTTTCAAAGGGGGGGGCGTTTAAAAAACAAAAACATTATGAGTCACTACGCGCGCGAAAATGTTCGAATTTGCACCTATTTTTTGCACGATCGAGGTACATTTTGGCTCTAAACAAGCTTAGCGCGCGAAATTTTTTCATCTGTGTACAAATTTTCCGGGGAAGATTTTCAAAGGGGGGGGGGGGGGGGCGATCGCAACCGTCGCCCCCCCCCCCCCCCCCATCTGACGGGCCTGGGGGGTATGTATGGTGTCAGTCAGGTGATCACGTAAATGTACCATGTTTTATGCGCAATATCTTTTGGGGAGGGAGGTGGTAGTGTGTATGTGGTGGGGTGGGGCGGGTGGGGGTGTGGGTGTGGTAATTGTGGTCTTTAATGTGGAATGTATGTTGTATGCAGGGGTGGGTGTTTGCTTTAATGATGTTTAAAAGGTGATAGAGTTACGCAACCCGCCGTTTAGTTATCTCTTGGACTTTTTAAAGAAACATGATAAAATTAAAAGGTAGCTTATTATTATACCATATTGAAGTACATAGTAATTCAACATTTTGATGCAAAACTTGCTATTATTTTTGCTTTTTGCAAAACATACGCGTGGAAACCTTATGTGTTTTTTTAAAATCTATTATTGTATATCTTGCATTTTTAATGTATTTTTTTAATTTGTAATATTGTGCCAATTCAGCCGGATGGCTGCGATGACAATAAACTATACCATGAATTTAATTTAAATTTATTTAATGTTTAATGAACATCCAGTGCACGAGCAAATTTCCTCTCTACAATAATATAGTCAGCTTAACTCAATAATTGCCTAAGTCATTTTTTTAACAAATTAAGATTTTTGCCTAAATCAGCTCTTTACCATGGGAGGCAATTATGGTTTTAAGTGCCTAGTCAATATTCAACTCTAAATCGTGCTACCAAATCAACAGGATTATTGCATAAGTCACGCGTGTGACTTAGGCATATTTATTGCATTGCCTAAATCAAATAGTGTGACCGAGGCAGTTTTGAGACTAACTATTTAGACAGTGAAAGTGTTTTATAAGTAGAAAGGTGATTGTAGTGCCAGAGTCTGGATGTAAAAAAGGTAGAGTATATACTATAGTGAATTTCTAAGAACTTTTATAATGCTAGAATGAGCATAGTCAAATTGCCTAAGTTAGTTAGTTGATGTAAAACTGCCAAGTAAAATAAACAATCTGCCTAAGTCCCAACGGTATAGGCCTATGTTGTTAAAGTCATTTTCGTTAATACTATTGAGACATGACAACATAGCCATAATTTTTGTCTTGTATCAACATGTTATTATGCTTTAAATTTGTTACTTTGTTACTTTTATTAACGATTTAAACTTTAAATCGTTAATAAAAGTAACAAAGTAACAAAAATAAACTGCTCAAAAAAAGTTTGGAATATTTTTTTAAAGCACAACATTTTCAAATATCGCGGGATATGTTCATTAAGTGTAATATATAATTTCAAAGCTGATGTGTTCATCCTTACAATGATATCCAATTTGAAGCAATCCCTTGTTCCAATGCTCAGCCATATGCTTGAGAACATGGAGAGGTCGCAAACTGAAAGTGCCAAAATCAACACTATTTTGCGCTTAAAAATCAATAGATCATCGCACTACACTGTAGTGGTCAATGTAACACTTCATTGAACAGACGACAAAGATGTTCTTTTGAGCACGAAATAGTGCTGATTTTGGCACATTCAGATTGTGACCTCCCCATGTTCTCAAGCAAGTAGCTGAGCACTGGAGCAAGGGATTGCTTCAAATTTGGTATCATTGTAAACACATCAGCTTTACATGGATATAAAACACTTAATGAACATATCCCGCTATATTTGAAAATCTTGTGCTTGAAAAAATATTCCAAACTTTTTTTGAGCAGTTTAGAATGTTTTTTAATTTATCTCAAAAGTAGTAAATATGACTTAGGCAATTCTTTTATTAAGCTGACGATGTGATACATCACTCATAAAATTTAACCGTGGATACTTCTTACGTTACGATGATGTGATTCATTTCATACAAATTGTCACTGCTGAGCACACACTAGGTAATGATTGCCCATTGGACATCACTTTAATGCAGCTTTGTGCTCTGGCGGTATGGGCACTGATGAAAGATACGTTTTTTGCACCCACTAAATCCTTGGGATACCATCTGAAACCGTTTACCTTCATTAGCCGCCTATCGTGTAAAATTTAACGATTTGGTCATTTCGATGTACATCACATCGAAATTATCAGCACCACTCACCACATAAATTACTTCAACCGAATTCCTATCTAGCGCCATCATTCAACCCTTTTTCAACAATTTATGTTTTCCACCACTCGATTTTTATTAAAGAGGTGTCATAATAAACCTTTTCACACTGGTCCGACGATCGATCTTTGGACGATCGATCATCGCTAAATAAAGACTAATTCAGCCGTTTCAAAATATGCAAGAACTTCGATCGATCAATAGCCATTGGATTCACACAGAGAAGTGGCCCTTTATTTGGCGAACGATCGTCATAACGATTGTTATTGAGTCTACAAAAGGACGATCGATCATCTGTGGAGAGGAAATTTGCTTATTTATTTATTTATTTTATTTATTTATTTATTTATTCGGACATACACTTTTGGAACAGTGGCAAAAGTCTTCTCGACTAATGCGTCCATACACATAACACAATGTTTAATACAAAAAGGGAAATATTATATACAAATATTTACATGGTAACATAGATTCATGCAAGGTTAATGCTACGTGCGGTCCATGCACGTTTCAAATATGATTTACAAAACACATCAAATATATGAAGTAAGTGAAAATCATCACTTGCAGTAAGAACATCATTTGAAAGACCTAGCATAAGACACAATTTTATTGTTAGACTACCCGATATAAAGATTCTCCAAAATTCTTCTAAATTATGTAGTAACAGTTGATGTTCAAGCTTGCGATATTCATCAAATCTGATATGATTTAAGCCGCTACATAGAAATAGGAAATGTCTCAAATCCTCAATATCATTATTGCATAATGGACAGTATATATTTATATCGGTTTCCATGAGTGAGCACGGCCATTGAGTGGTAGTGTATTTGACCGTGCTCTGAATTTCATTGATGCACCATAGAAATCTAATTTGCATATTAAATAATCTTCTAAACCAGGTTTACTTTTGAATAATACATAGTCCTTCAAGGATGATTTTGTCAAAGCTGAATTGAGCCACTTAACATTATAATTATCAATACTGGTATTACTAAAATTATTGATCCAAAATCGGCTGTTATGAAGATTGTCTTTAAATATATAATCCATACCACAATCAGCCATAGCCTTTTCAATATGTACAAACCACTTCCATCTTAGATTATTACAATTGTTCTTATAATACTTTTTAATATAAACAGTATCAGGGCCGTCAGAAGCTTTTGCCCAAGGGGGGTGCGTTTTCACGATTTTTTACCGGAAGCAGTGGCGTAGCTAGGTGGTTTTTTTCGTAAAAGGTTGCCCCCAAAAATTTCCAAGTCAGTCACCTCGTGAATTTCACGTAAGTGGGGGGTGGGGGGGGGGGGGGGGGGGGGGGGGGGTGAAGTCAAAAAAATTCGCACGTCAAAAATGTTCGCAGTCCAAAAAGCACTGTAGTCAATGTTTTATGAGTAGTTTTACTATCATTGAAATTTGAAACTAAGAAAAACGCAATTTTTACCTTAAAAAAAGAAGAAGAAAAAAAGAAGAGATTTTCAAGGGGGGTGCGTCCGCACCCAACGCACCCCCCCTTCTGACGGCCCTGAGTATGCATAGCTTATATCTCATGTTTGTAATACCGATTACTGATTTTCAATTAGCTAACATTAAAGCACCTGGTCTGGAACTTTTTTTGTGTTAGGTATATCTGGTTTAGTTCAGGTGTGCCATGACCTTGGTGAAAATCGATGAAAACCTGTCTTTTCAATTTCACCGCGTTTCAAATGATTAACCTTACATTATTGTTAAACCTACGGCCAAAGAACGGACACACATGCATGGTGTACAGTAGCGGATCCAGGATTTAAATTTACGGGGGGCTGACACCAAAAAAAATCGTAAAAGGTCCCCAATTTGTTTTTGCCGTCATCTCGTGAAATTCTGCTAAGTAGCGATGTGGTTGTCCCAAAACCGGGCAAAAAAATCGCAGGGTACAAGTGCCAAATGTACCGACGGAACCTACCTATGTCTCTGAAAAAGGTAAAGTGGTACACAAAAAAAGGTATATTGTAAAATGTTACGGGGGGCGCGTACACAAAAAAGGTATATTGTAACATTTTACGGGGGGCGCCCGCCCCCTCCGCCCCCTGTATCCGCCACTGGACTGTAACAAAAATACAATATTAAAAAGCCTTTATTGAAAATATCTTTTTTTTATTATTGATTTGTGTTTTCTTACCGGTTTAAAAGCAATTTCTTACGCTACAAAATAAGGAACTATGCTCCTCAACTATTAGTGTGAAATTCTTGTCTTAGCCCGATATCAGACTATTTGAATCGACTTTTAGTGTACAAAGGGTAGCGGTATGGTGTAGAAGTCCCAAGTATGCAAATGAGCTCACTGAATACAATGTCATGCTCTACCACACATCTACCCAGTACTCAACAACGGAATAAATCTCATTATCCTCATTTGCATATTTGTGACTGATACACCATACCCTTACCGTACAAGGAGGGCTAATTTTTCTGAATCCTTACAAGTGTAAGTTCATACATGTCATGCATGTAATACAATTGTAAACATGTACAAACCCCAGTTTGTATACAATTATACAGCCTCCAAGACATCACCATATTTTTTCTTATTTTTTTCATTTTATTATAAACTTTATTATAGATATATCTCAGTTTACAACATGTTTACAAAGTGCTACAGTATTCTCACGGTCGCGGTTGTTGAATTTGGCGTACTCACTCCCGATATTAACTGGAGTCAAACTCAGCATGGAGTGTGTCTGGGGTGCTGGGAAATGTCTTTTATAAATTGTTTGTGACCCGATACTCTCTTAATGTAAAAGAGTGAAAATGTCACTCGTTGTTCAGAGTGAAGTCATTTTCACTCGTAAAGAGTGATTTTTCACTCGGTGTCGAGTGACTTTTCACTCTGTGCGGTTGATGAGTTCAGAGTGAAATTATTGTCACTCGAAAAGAGTGATTTTCACTCTGTGCGGTTGATGAGTGACTTTTCACTCTGTGCAAGTGATCCGTTGTACCATATTTAAATAATTTGAGAGCCGGAACACAATCTAATAGAAAAATATTCAAAAACTCAAAATATTCTTTATTTTATTAAATTTAAACATTATTGAAGTGATAATTAATGATGATATCAATGTTAATTGTTTCTGCAATAATTTCAAGTCCAAATAATGATTAAATATAAATTACATCAATGAAACGCGTAAAAACATCATCAATAAAAAACACCATAGAAAGTAGATTTAGATTTACATAGAGAAATATCGTGTTGATATATATGATATCGTTTCACTACCGAAAGGAAGTGATAATGTAACATACGCAAATGACAGCAGTTGTTTGGATAATGACTCTTTGTTTGTCATTCAAATTTTCTATTTTGCAAGTTATTCATGTGAATGTGATTAAGTAATTAAAATGTTCCATTATTGTTCACTCTCAATGAGGGTGAAGTTCACTCTAAATGAGTGAAATTCACTCCTTATATATTCACTCTTTTTTCACTCCAATGGAGTGATCACTGCCAGGTACTCTTCGAAGAGTGAAAATTCACTCGTTCCTGGAGTGAACAAAATTCACTCTTTTTTTGGAGTGAAAATGGTTCCACTCTTTCAAGGAGTGACTTTTACTCTATTAGAGTGATCACTGTAGGCACTCCTTTGAAGAGTGAATATTCACTCCATTAGAGTGGAATTTCACTCTTTTACATTTAGAGAGTACATTTAATTTTATTCGAGACACAGCTGTAGAACATTATTATTGGTAACATTTATGGTCATTATTATCTGGAATAGCCCAATGAGTAGATGCCTGGGTCTTTAAACGAGCAAATCTCCTCTCCACAATATTAACACTTGTATTCATTGTTTATACGGTGATGTTTAACGATTTGCTTACCTTATTTATTAGTCATCAGGTGCTCCGTATTACGCCCAGCAATGAGAACCAAGTGAACATTCTTCGAAATCTTCAACATTCCGATCTTGGAGAAGAGGTATGAAACATGTGATGTTGTTACTAATTTTACTTCTTGTTTTTTGTTGTTTTTGTTGTTTGTAATGTGACAGACCTAAAAGTGCATAAAGTTAACATTTTGGTTTTCCTGAAAACGCCGCTTTTCAAAAACAACACCCGCTCTTGTATTGAAGCAAAGGCTGATCAATGCAGCCCATACACGCACCTCTGCCCCCAAAGGAAAAACGCAATAACTACATTTTTGATGAACTGAGAAAAATACAATTATGTGTTTCTTGCAGTTTATAAGTATGAATAAAGATGTTTGTATTACCAGTACTTGTACCATAGTTATGTTCTTGAATTAAATAAACTCTTCAGAGGCACTGCAAAAACCACATAATTGTATTTTTCTCAGTTCATCAAAAATGTAGTTACAGCGCGTTTCATTTGGGTGCAGCAGTGTCACACTATCCTGCGTGTTCGAAACCCAAGTGAGAAAATACAAATTACATTTTGTCTCATTCGTTTCGATGTAGCGTTCTTAATTGTTAACCGATATCGAGCGAACAATATCTCAAATTGAAGAAGGAAAAGTAATCTATAATTTTATAGTTTAATATTTTAAAGTTTGAACTACATTTTTAGACTCCTGAGCGCAGTTATCAAGTTGGGATTATTATTATTATTGGTAATTTTTTATTTTGAGCACTGTATAAAGTGTACGACGCAATGTGTGCTTGTGATACTGACCAGACAACGTTTAACGTATTTATGTGTGAACCATTCATTCCAGCTGGATTTCTGGAAAGAGCCCTCATACGCCGGCAACCCAGTAGACATCCGGGTATCCCCTACTCTACGTGAAGATGTTGTGCGCACGCTCGGACGCCGTGGGATTCGCACCCCTGTGATGATAGAAGACCTACAGCAGTTGATCGACGAGGAAAAGAGTAATCTCCCACTCGCCTTTAGTTATAACCAATACAATACTATAGCAGATGTAAGTGCAATCAATCAATCAATCAATCAATCAATCAATCAATCAATCAATCAATCAATCAATCAATCAATCAATCAATCAATCAATCAATCAATCAATCAATCAATCAATCAATCAATCAATCAATCAATCAATCAATCAATCAATCAATCAATCAATCAATCAATCAATCAATCAATCAATCAATCAATCAATCAATCAATCAATCACATAATATTACTATAATGTAGTTGTGTATTATGTTGCAAATTTGCTGGTTTACTTGCAGAGGCATTACTCTTGCGCCTCCTAGCCACTAGCCACGAGCTGGCAGTTGGGTTCTAATCTTTGATTGTCTTATTTTATTTATTTTTAAAATTTGTTCCCTTTTGTGTATTTTACACAGTTATAATATTGGTCTTTTGTAGTTTTATAGTTGTACAGCGCATATAGATAGGTACCACTTGTTTAATGCGCTTTATAAATGCTTGTCCTTCTTCTTTTTTTCTTTTTTTATTAACAAGGAATGAGCTATAGCACGATAACGAGCATTATATTAACCAAGTGTTTGCCCCTTAAATTTTGTGGGAACGGACCATTTTCAAAAGATATGCAATTCTATTTTAACTAAGTAATAATGAGTATAAAAATTCAGACCTTCCGGAATATTATCGCTACTCTGAGTTTCATGGACAATCCCATACGGTCATTTTGTCCAATCATCAGGCGAAAAGATGTCGCTCTGATCGCTGGCCTTTGACACATTGAAAATGAGAATACACAATCAATGGTGTTAAAACTAGCGATCAGAGCAACAAAATATTCCAAAGGAGATATATACACATTAAGATATCAAAAGATAATCAAAAAGTGCTCAACTGATAAATCAGGAGCGTAATGTGTATTGACAACCGTTTCTGGTTAGACTAGCCATTGAACAAAGTGCTCAACACCGTAAACGGTAGAGCTTATAAAAATTCAGAGGTATAGACCTTCCGGAATATTATCGCTACTCTAATAATGATTATATATAAATGTTTGCAGATTGAGCAATGGGTTCAGGATACTGCTGCTTCATTTGCGGAAGCGACCGCTGGTGTTGTTGGCCAATCGTATGAAGGAAGAAACATCAGATATGTTAAGGTAAAACACGCATATTGTATCGTGGTATTGTGTAGTATGCATGCCTATTCACCATGTTCACTTTATCTGACTGTCTAAGCAGAGTTTCCAACGCATACCGGTCAATCCTCTAGATATACTTCCCATATCTCCCAAAACACGCTTGTGTCAGGCCGACTGACTGCATGCAGGAGCTGTTCATACATAACAGGCCGCAAATCCAATTTCCAGATTTTTTTTATTTTCAGAAACAGAGAAGGGAACCATTTTAACATGCGAATTGCAAATTGTATCTTCAAAACAACTTAGCACCGCTAATTATAGATGTAATCGATTTAGCAGCCGTCTTGTCCCTTTTAAAAGAAATTATTGAACAATACATTTCCATCTCATAAATATTTCGGAACCGATTGGAAGACGAAAGCATATTGTCCAATCACAGGGCGCCGCGTGATCAGACTATCTTCCCCGGGAGATACAAAACCACGCATCCACGTCAAATAATTCTCTTCCGCCTCAGTTTTTCTGAACCGTTCGTTGTGTTCCTGAGGATTTTCTTCATCATCACTCTTTGCCTATATATCGGCCGATATTTTATAATAATTTTATCATATTGCTGTATTTAATTATAAACTGTAGCTGCAATTGTGAAAGTGTGATTTCTTACTTCGTGTCTTCAACTTTGATTTTAATCTTAGACAACAAGTAAATGGCAGGGGCTATACAACATATTGTCCCTTACCCGTTTCATGATGTATTTGATAGCACAATATTCATGCTATGAATTTGACGTCACGCACCACACTCTTGAATGTAAGAATATGACGGGTGCGAATCCCTTTTGTTGTCCTGGCTACATAGATAACCGCTATTGTTCATTGTTTTATCTTTTTTGTTTTTAGATATCAAATGGAGGTAGTAAGAAGGCGGTTGTATTCCATGGAGGTATCCACGCACGAGAATGGATTACACCAGCAACTGTTATGTACATGGCCAGATATGTAAGACTATAACAACAACACCAACAACATCAACTGCAACCATTATCTTGTGCAGCTGGTGGTGGTGTTGTTCTTAATGATAAAGATCTGCTATTAAATTTGCATGAGAAAAAGTACAATGAGAGAGAAAAATTACCGAGGAGCCTATGGCACAAATCTATAATTGACGTTGTGATTTTTAAATATAACGCCTTTCCCAGCCAAACATTCTAAAAATGCTAATATTTCGTTGTATTCCTTTCCAGCTTTTGGAAAAACGCGCCGGTGCTGATGAGCTCTTAAACATGTTTGATTTCTACATTATTCCAGTCATGAATCCAGACGGCTATGCATATACCCATTCAAACGTAAGATGATGTAAAGAAATAAAGAGATTCTAGAGTTTTATGAGTAACTGAACCGTTTCCTCCGATAGAGGGGGTAAATATAGAGATGTTAGGCAGCAGACGACGCTGGACACGGGCGTATTCACGAATATTCAGGTAAAAATATGCGAACGAGGTTCCGTAATCAAGTGAATGGGACGAACGCTTAACAACGGTTTAAATTCAAAAATGATACTGACACTGCGGATGGTTAGCCACCCAGTGGTTTTAGGATGAAATAATTTAGTTCCAACGTGTGATGAATTTTATGGGGTCATATAATCAAAATCCATCGTTACATTGAAACCAACGGAAATTCAAAATTAACGGCCGTTCGTGTCCACCGTCGTCTGTTAGGCAGGGCGCTGCTACGTGTATGCCTCGACTTCGTTTCAATATCGTGGCAGCATAATAACGGGTCAGTGACGAATAGTGTATAGTCAATGTCAAAAGGTCAAATTCTAAATAGGGTCTGCAACCACTTTAAGTGGGGTTGATACACTCATGCTTGGTATGTAGGACATCAGAGAACAAATTTCAGATTTATTTTGTTAATTTTTTCAATCACACTTGAAAATTGATCATTCATTTTTGTATTTTTAAGTTCAACATTACCCTTAATAAATACGCTTCATGTTTCTTACAGATTCTTGGTAAATTTATTATCCCCGTATCTGTAACACTGTCCTGGCGACTTTGTTTTGGGTCTTGTGTGAGTAAGTAATGAATGCGAAAGTCTTCTGACAATTGCCATGCAGTTTTTCTCTAATTCGGCTTTCGTGCAAACTGGTCATGTAAATGTGCCTATAAATAGGCCTGCACATAGATGATCACATGAAATTACTGTAAATGAACCAACCAAATTGTTTTGTGTTGAATAAATTAGAACAATTAAATGTATATACTTCATTGCAGGATCGTATGTGGAGAAAAACCCGCAAGCCAAATCCGCGATCTAATTGCGTTGGAACCGATCCTAATAGAAACTTCGCGACCGGATGGGGAGGTTAGTAGATCACAAAGATATTAAATAACATAAGTTTACACATATTTGTATACACATATTTGTTTATACATAGGCCCTATATATATATATATTATAAACAAATAAACAAATAATATGGAACTATTTCATTCTGTGATTTTATATATATGCTAATATAAGAAACAAGATTGGTTGTAGTGTACGTCTATTTGGAACACAAAATTTGTATACAGTTCCATAGGTACAGATGTGCAAGAAAACATTTAATTTAAATTAACTTAAACAAAACGTCTTATTCTTTCTAAAGGTGGAGGCTCAAGTGGTAGCCCATGTTCAGAAACCTATCGTGGTGAGTCTCCGTTCAGTGAACCCGAAACAGCAGCGCTCAGAGACTTCATCAGTGGTCTTGGTAATGGAGATGGCGTGGCCATGTACAGCGATTACCATGCATACAGTCAGTACTGGATGACTCCATATGGTTACAGTTATACTGAAGCTGCTAATTATGCCGCCCAGGTAAGGCATATAATGTTGGCCTACAACGGTCCTTTATTATGGTCGACATCACCGGGTCGCCATCTTGTAAATGCTAGACCTATTAAGCCAAGGACTGGGAACAATTGATTGGCCAGAAAAAAGTGTACACGCGCTACCAGTAGTGATTTGTCCCAGTATTGGACGATACTGGTACATAGTTGTGTTCCAGTATCGCCCGATACTGGAACATTTTATATGTGCCAGTATCGGACGATACTGGAACACTGACTTTGTGTACCCGTATCGAACGATACTGGGTGATCCAGTATATGGGACCTGAAGTACATTTTTCCTATTGGCCTTTCAGGGTTGATTTTTATGTTTCCTACAAAGTAATGAATAAATAAGTAATTATCGATAAATAAATACAAAAATGCAGATACAAATGAAAGAGATTGATTAATAATAGATAAAGAGAAAAATAAATACATAACAGTATACAACTAAATAAATCAATAACTGCACATGTGATCCGAAACATTGTCCGGATCAACATTCGGATCAAAACATATTAGGAATAAAGAGAATCCCAACAAAAATATCATATATTTTACAAACCATTAAAATATCAAGATTAAGGTTTGATTGTCTATAGTTGATTTATCTCTTATGACATCCCTTACCATTCAACGGGAATGAAATGAAGAGCTGAACATTTGAGACCGAGATCAACAAAATGGCCAGAATTGATAAAGACTTCAACACAAGAAAGACATACACTTTGAATAGGTCTTATAAATTTTAGAGTGAATTTCGATTATTTGTTGACCAAAAAGGCTACATAGACATTTGGATGAATCTTTTTGGCACAATTTGGTACTAAATTTGCTACCAAACAACAAAGATATGATTTGCACCATTTAATCAAAATCCGTGACGTTTCCAAATTTACATTTTCAACACACTACGCGGAGAGAAAATGTTGTGTGTGGCATTGCATTGCCTGTGACAACTTGGAAATGCGAATTTGGACGCATCACTGATTCATTAAATGGTGCTAATCATGGCCTACCTTTGTTGTTTGGAGGAAAATGTGGTACCAAATTATTCCAAATATCTATGTAGCCTGTTTGGTCAAAACATTTGGATTTAACTCTATAGGACCTAAAGAAAGTGTATGACTTGCCTATGAAGCTATCGCGAATTAGTGTATTGCATAGACTTCTATCATATGAGTTATAACGATATATTCCGTAATACCCTGAGACTAAAACAAGCTAGGCTACCCTACCTCTTTTGTAGGTTTATAATTGCTACTTCGGAGCCGACATCCTCGCTGATTATAACATTCGCTTTGCTTTCAATTAATTTGTCTCAAAATGGGGATAAAGTTTCTAAGTATAGGAAGACTTACGACTAGGCGAATTCGTGATGTACTCATAGGTATTAACATCATATTTATCAAGCCCAAATTGTGTTAATTAATTATATCACAACTTACGTTTTATAGAATGCTGGAGCAAAGGCTGCCTGCGACGCCCTGAAGGCGGTATATGGTACATCTTATCAGTATGGAAGCATCATTACCGTTATCTGTAAGTAGATTCAAATTAATATGTACCTCCTTCAACAATCCGACTCTATAAGCAATTATGGCAACAATGATTAGTAAACCCCCTAAAAAGCTGTCGATTTCGTATAATGGGTCGGTCGGGCCCGTAACATGTTTTCTTTCGTTATCCATGTATAAATCACCCACGGCCCGCCAGGGAACATAGTATGATTGCCCATTTCAGTACAAGAACCAGACATCTATACATCTATATCCTCAGTGGACAATAGTAGCAATTGAGTAATGTACACTTCAGTTGATATGTGTCACACAAAACGATCCATATATGAGCAGATTAAATGTCCTGGCCTACCGTGGGGTGGTTCTTACATGATATTTGACTCAGTACTTTTGTCATAACAGATCAAGCATCTGGAGGCAGCAGTGACTATTTCTACGATGGAGCAGGAGTACAGTACTCTTACGCCTTGGAAGGCCGTGATACCGGAAGATATGGATTCCAACTTCCCGCGTCTCAGATTCAACCAAGTGCCGAGGAGAACTGGGAAGCGTTGAGAGCCGTCTGCGCCTACGTATATGCAAACTGATCATGCGCTGTAATGTATAAGGGAATCGGAAGTAGAAATAATCATGGACATTTTAATTGTGGTGTTAACCGACGTCTGCTTTCAATATCGGACAACATATAATGAGTTATTCTATATCTATCATATATTTCACAGCCCTTCTCAATTGTTCACTAGGCATTACAAGCGGGATTTCCTTCATTTGCATTTAGGCTTCACTATTATGCACATAAACGTCTAAGTGTCAAAATCCTACGGTGTCACACTGTCAGTCCCAAATTGCACGTCATGAATTAAACACTCACTTTCATCTAACCTGAAATGTGTTCATATTGTTTTCGGTTGCTGTCTCTAGACTACGAAGTGAACCATCTCTTTGTCCTCCTCTCAGAGAATAGAGAGTTTAACATGATAACTGGGTTAAATAAAAAACAATCTGTATTTCACGCAAATAAAACGAATGTAATTCATAATATTGTTAGTGTGGCTTGTATTTATTGTTTGGAAATTATATACAGTCCTCAAAATAAGTAACTGACCAGGTAGTAAATATACTCTTAACTCCAAAACTATAGCTCCTAAGTAAAAATATTAAATGATAAAGTTGTAAGGAAATATCTGTTCTTCAATTTGAGACATTGTTCATGAAGATCAGTTAATAATTAATAACAATACATTAAAGGTATATTATGTTATCTTTCCAGGGAACGCCCTCAACATCGAAAACAAATTGAAAGAAGATTTTCTTGCAGATTTACATTTCTGATCATAAATCGAACATACATTCCAAGTTACAGGACGACACGATTCTTAATAACTTCAAAATCATGATTTTAGAGTGTAAATAAACTGTCGGATAACACCGACAGTTTATATTTTCACTCTAAATTCTAAAACCATGATTTTGAGGTAATTAGGAATCGTATCGCTCTGTAACTTGGAATGTATGTATGATTTATGATCAGAAATGTAAATCTGCAAGAAAATCTACTTTCTAAAAAAAATAATGAATAGAGGGCGCTCTCTGGAAAAGATCACATAATATGCCTTTAATAAGGATATAACAAAGTGCAGTTTACATTTTCACATTTGGGTAGTGAACACGCAGGGCAGTGTGACAGGTATGTGTAGGGCTGCATTGATCGATTGAAGCATGCCCAATCCTCATATTACTATCAATCTGTTAGGTGGACAATCTGTGAGTTATCGCTACCAGTTAAGGTGCGTTCATACTCCCGTCGTTGCGCATCGGCCGACGTCGACGGATATCGGTGCGGAGTTGAAGCAATGCCAACTTTTGTCCGTCGACGTCGACCGATACGCAACGACGCGAGTATGAACGCACATTTAATCTGCCTGTTGCTAGTCCGAGGCTGCGTGTCGACGACCAAAATGTTAAAATGAAAAACTGACATTGTTTTGGCTGTGGGCCCATAACTGAGTTAATATTCATTCGATCTTCAGTGTAATATCTCAAATTGAAGAAAAGAGATTTCCTTACAATTTTATAATCTAATATTTTTACGTAAGAGCTATAGGGTAGGTGTGGGTAATACGGGACCGCATCACTGAAATCTCATCTACAGCCGTCTGGCATTACTAGCACTTTTAATAGCGCCCTCTATAGATAGATCAAACCCTTAGTGAATTGCATGACTATTATCAAAGCTACCGGAAGAATTACCAGCCAGAAAATCACCACAACCTGTCAATTTAAGGAAAAATGCACCCATATTTTTGGTCTAATATAAAAATAGTGTTTTCATAGAATATGATGGTAAAGAAAAGGAAAGGGGCGTGACCTGAATTTTTGCATTATTAAGCATGTTTCAGGTGTTGGTCCAACATGTATTGTGTGTGTGCTTCGCTAGTACAGTGTACATTGGTGTTATAATGCATTGAATGGGAGCCGTGGGTTCACAATTGGTGAAGGTAATATGGGACAGCCAGCATGACGGTATGCAAATGTCTTAAAGGTCCCGTATTACCCACACCTAACCTACTTTTTACCTTGAGTTTTTCAAAAATCGAGGTACTGTATCTGTAACTGTCGTTTTTTTTCTGGCAATCCCATCTACAAAATGCTTCTTCTCCTACAGATTACATGCTACAATCACCAGACTTGGTCAGTTGGACCCCCTACCAGACCTTCATACAGGGATCTCACAGTTTGGGGTCAAATGTCACAGGGGGGTCACTAGGGTTCAAAACGTGATTTTCACTTAAAACGCCCTTGCTTCTTAGTCAAATGACTTATTTCCTTCATAATCAATCAACATATTCATTATGAGCGTACCCATAAATAATACTCCGTTTTTTAAAAATAGGAACATATTTGGGGTCACTAGGGGTCAAAATATCAATTTTCACTCCTTTCACTCAAAATGCTTCTTGTCTTAGAGGAAATGACTTATGACCGTCATAATTGGTCAAAAGATTCCTTGGGTCCATGCTCATATAGGGTCTTCAGCGATTAAAAGTGACATGTCACATGGGGTCACTAGGGCCATTCCCCTTAAAATGTTAGGGATTTGACTAGATATTTGAGAAAAAAGATCTATGCCTTAAGTAACTCACGTCAAAAATAGCGTATTTAGTCGGGCTGGATAGCAAACGGGAAGCAATGTCAAAATTCAGTCCTGAAAAATCCTCCGTTTTTATGACCTACTCACCTTTTTGGGGACCCAAAATGCCCCCAAACACTGTTCCAGAACTAATTGAGTACCAAATAGTAACTTTTAATTTATCTGGGAAATCAGAATTTGGACAATGGAGGGATTTTGTTCTTCTGGCATGGTTCCTCTTTACATTAGCAGCTGTCCAAGTACCATGAGCAGTATATCCTATTTTATTCCCTGCATCAATGGCTCCACACCACTTATCTATGAGATGACTTGTCCCGGGGATCCAGTTGAACAGCGGTGGCAGGGAACCAGCATAATTGTTAGATTCCAAGGATCCACGCCTTTATCTGAAAAGGCCGTAGCTATTTGCACAACTGTTGTACAAATAACATGAGATGCTGTAATTCGTACGACTGCCTAATTCGTAACGACAGTCGTACCAATATTGGTACAACAGTTGTACGAATAACAACTTTGTACAACCACCTTTCCTGGTACAACAGTACTGTTGTACAAATAGACTCAGCCTAACTCTGTAGCTATGTGGGTGGTATTTTCTACCCGGCAGAGTGATACACATGATAAATCGTGAATATGAAGTATACGGTTTATTCCGTGACATACCTTCGGCGGGGAGAGCACAACGCTTACGCTAGTAGGCGTTTACATGTTACATACATGTACATATCTGGATCTATATATGCCGTGATTCTGTGACATACCCGGAGACACAACTCCCTCCGTGGAAAACAACGCTTTATCCATTAATCAGCCCGTTACCGGTAAGAGGAACACATTCAGAAAAATCATGACGTTATTATGAATTTGATACCATGATCATCACAAGTAAAAGTTGAGATATTGTGATATTACTGAGGCAATCTCACAACTGTTTCTTAGTACCGACCGAGAGGCATTTGATACGGGCCGGCAGCCCCGACGGCAGCCGGTAACTGATATTTTAGCGGCACTGGATGTGGAAGGCGTCTTTATTAACTTTAACTTTTTTGTTAGGAATTTATAAAGCTGACATCTTGGTAAATAGATTTACTATAGTCCAATGAGCATTTTAAAGCAGGTTTTGTGTTACCCCCCCCCCCCCCCCCCCCCCCCCCCTAGAACCATGAAATAAAAAGATTTTACAAAGCCCTCGTCCTCTTCAAGTTTCAAGTTATGCAATCAATCATTTTGCATTGTTTACTATAAAATACTGGAAATAAAATTAACAGACTGGATCCCCAGAGCATGCACCAGAGGAAGAGGCAGGCCGGCCAAACAAACGCTGGACAGACGACATCAAAGAGTACTTAGTCTCAATTGTCTCGTGGTTCAGAAGTCACGTAGAAATGGTGGTCTCGTGTATCGGAAGAGCAAAAATCCGAGCACGTTAAAAGGTCACAGACTCTTTCGTAAAGAGTAGGGGATCATCCCGGTCTGTGGCTGTACACACATCAGTCCTAGGTCACAGGGCAGGGGTTGCACAGTTAACACGTCCTGTGTGTTCAAGCCCCCTTCGCGTGTTATTCCACGAGGAATGTTGCGAAGTATTCATGAAGAAGAAGAAAGCTGAGTATGGCAACGTTACTTGGAAAAGGACAGCTCAGGACCAGGGAGGTGTCAAATGACACCTCCCTGTCAGGACAGAGTGAAATGGAAAATTGATGAAGAGGCCTTTCTTCTGCAGTGGAGTGGAGCTAGATAGATAGATAGATAGATAAACTATAAAAAAGAAAAAGTGCCCTCATCCTCCTTTTATCAAATGTTAGGACTAGAAATATTTTTTATTCAAAAAAGGTGATGAGAGAGCAAACCATGAGCTCATCTCTTAATTCATATGATGTTCATAATAAAACCACTTGAGTATTAATATGAATACCTACATCCTATAAAAAGAGATGTGACACAACTATAAGGGTATGCTTCAGTGAACATCTCTGTTATAAGCCTTTTGAAGAAAAAGCAGACACAACAGGAGGGCAGTATTTGGTTTGGGATAAATGGTGGAAAATTCAAAAGACTTTACCCAAAGCATGCAGCGTAGTAACATAAAACATCCTATGAATAGAGTTACACACAATGTCCTTCGTTAATTCTGTTCATTTATGCTGACTCAACATAGTGGCTAATTACATTTAGGCCTACTGTTTTGCGCCCACTGAAAACATTTCAGAAAATGTTTTTTAAAGTTTTGTTTTTCACAATTCAGCACAATTTTATAATATCATTCTTTTGCCAAAATTGATGGCCAATATAAAAGCATCTGTATGCGAGAGTTTGACCAAATAATTTGAGCAGAACTTTACATGCAAACCATAGCAGATTTATTTTCAGCAGCCAAAATGGCCACAGAATTTACTGGTTTTTGAATTTTGTTTGTCATTTGCCCATCCCTAGTATAATATAGGTCGGTGAAAAAAACCGGTCAATCTGCAACACATTTGACACATGTGCTGTTCGCATTAAAATCGAAAGAAGATCCAAGCAAAGCATTTTTTGGCAATATTCACATTGATATGGCTTTTATTCAGTGTGAGTCTGTATTTGGAATGTCAGCCTAGGCCTACTCCTCCAAGCAAAGCATTTTTTTGGCAATATTCACATTGATATGGCTTTTCTTCAGTGTGAGTCTGTATTTGTAATGTCAGCCTAGGCCTACTCCTCCAAGCAAAGCATTTGACTGACAATATTCACATTGATGGCTTGTATTCAGTATGAGTCTGTATTCAGGTGCAATGCCAGGCGGTTATCCTATAATGAGCAAAGCATTTCTTACAATATTCACACTTATATGACCTCTCTCTAGGGTGCGTCTCATGTGTAATGACAGGCTACCCTTCCAAGCAAAGCATTTTTGACAATATTCACATTGATATGGCTTTTCTTTAGTGTGAGTCTGTATCTGTATACGTCGGGCTACAATTGGTCAACATATTTCACTTTGAGCTATTTTTAGCAAATTTGCTTGGCAACAATTAATTGTTTCATAAAGCAAAACATTCCATGCACGCACTCAGTCAAAGCTCAGCGTTACGCACTTGAATCCGCAGTAGGCGCAATGTGTGGTTGCCTTAATTGATTGATCTGTGCAAGTTGTTTTCACCGGCATGACGTAGGTCCGCCCCGGCCTATACTCGCACAATGTATCCATGGAACCTAGGAATACAAACATGAGCGTACAGACACGGACCGATCCCCTACTCTTTAATACGAAGGAGTCTGTGACCTTTCATTCATTCATTCATATTTATTCCTTTTAACGTGCTAGGGGATAGATCTTCCTATACACGGGACCATGATCATTTGTATGCGACTTCCGAACCACGGTGCACTATGAGCATGACTCGTGTACTTCAATCTGCATGGTTGGTATCGTATTGAACTCAATGCTGAAACGATCCACCAACAGAACTAACGGTACACAGTAGTATACGAGCGCTCCTAACTAGTGCGCCACATTGCCCCATGTATTCATGTATGTACGGTATGCCACAATGCCACTCAGGCCTTCTAAAATATAATATACTAGAATTTGCGGTTCGTGGGTTGGGCGGTTCTCGGGTTGGGGGTTTATGGGATGTGTATACTCTTAAAATTCAGTTATCACAGGTGCCATTAATATTCCAAATCCCCATAATACAGGAACCTCATGTGCCCTTAAATCCAGGTAGGCTACCCCATGTGCGCATCCATGTAATTCAGTACATGTGTTAGGCCTAGGGTTAGGGTTTTATATTGGGGTCTTAGTTCAGAGGTCTTTTAGTTTTAGAGTTAGCGAGAGGAGAGGAGGGGTCTATCGTCATGATCATCTGTGCCCAGTCTTGAGAACTGTGTGTCGACATTGATTATTCCTAGGCATGCCTATAAACGTATCATATATGTATTTAAATCACGCATGTTTGCGCACACCCATATCCATGTAACATTCCCATTTATGCACACCCTATGATTATCAGGTGTTTGTGTGTGTGCCCAACTTGGCTTTAACACGTTCTGCTAGCTCTCTAAGAAAGCCGCCCCCCCCCCCCCATGAACATGCATCCCATTTTATTATTCAAAAATCATCACAGAAATTTTCACTCATTCCAAAGCCCAATTTGGCAATGTCTTGCTACGCGTTTCTTCTCCCGTAACTGATGTGCACATACTCATTACAATTAAAATGCATAGTACTAGTGCACGGTTTATTCCGTGCAGGTGTGTAGCAAGATATAGCAAAAATTGTCATTCAGGCTCAATGACCAGGTTTTTTTAAAAATGTATTGCACCCATTTTTTTTAATCCTGACTTGACTAATATTTTTTGACATTTTGACAAAAAAGTGCCAAAAAAGTGTCCATTTATTCCCATTTTTTTCATTCCAAAGCCCAATCTAGCAATGTCTTGCTACAGATGTTCCGTCTCCCGTAACTATGTGCACATAGTACTCATTACAATTAAAATGCATAGTAACGCTCTTATTTTCCTTGTGGGTGTGTAACAAGATATAGCCCAATTTTTCATGCAGGCTCAATGGCCAGTTTCTTTTTATTTATTGCACCCAATTTTTTTAAAATTTGTAATCTTGATATTTTTTGAAATTTTGACTAACAAGTACCGAAAAAAAGTTTCCATTTTTTCCACTTTTTGGTCAAAATATATTCGATTAGGTTAATTAAAACAAGAAATTTGTCCGTAAGTTAGTGTCTTTATATTATAATCAAGCGATTTGGGCATTTTGTACTCACAATTGTTTTTGTTAGCTTTGTTCAAACAAATTTGGGTCAAAAAAGTAAATTTTGTGATTTTCTCAAAAAATCAACATTGACACCAAATTTGTATTCTCTGATCCATTAATTTCCAAAAATGTATACTTGTATATAAAAATGACACGATACCTGGCCCCTGTAATATCAGTACTACAATAACACAAAGACAATAACAGGTACCTCCTATTTTATTTTTTGATCATACATTAGTCATATTTCATAGTATTGTCTGATTCTGCACAGTGCACCTGATTATGAAAAATGAAAAGAATACCTAGATCGGTCATTTAATATTTCAGTAGAAGATTTAAGAATGTAATTTTTTTTTTTAGAATCATTCCTTCATCATGTTCATCCAAACTTGATCAACATTTCTTTCTCTCATAAAAAGCAATACAATTAGGGACCTTTCATTATTTCTACCGGAGGGGAGGGGGGGGGGGGGGGGGGGGGGTAGCTGAAAGAAAGCAACAACCCCAAAAAATGACCCCCCCCTTCCCTAAGTACTTAAAAGTTATGACATTCCCCTCTGGAATGTAGAATACAGTTATAACACCCTGTCAGCCTGGGCATGCTGTCAGCCTGGGCATGCTGTCAGCCTGAGCATGCTGTCAGCCTGAGCATGCTGTCAGCCTGGGCATGCTGTCAGCCTGAGCATGCTGTCAGCCTGAGCATGCTGTCAGCCTGAGCATGCTGTCAGCCTGGGCATGCTGTCAGCCTGCCCCCCCCCCCCCCCCCTCCGGTAGAAATAATGAACGCTCCATTACTGTTATTCGCATTTTATTCTGCTTCTGATCGTTGCAAATTTTCTTTTGTGTGTAATTCTCTACTCGAGGAAGACCATGAGCTGTCAAGTCCCGCTACCCTATCAATTTCTGCGAAAGCTACTATTCATGTTTTCAGCGAATAGCAGTCATTTCATACAATACTCAGGGGGGGGGGGGGGGGTCAGGTAATACCACAAATTCATACTATTTCATGAAATCTGACAATTTCTATGTGTCACAAATTGAATAAATCAGTTTTTATTTTCCAAATTACTGTGTAATTTGCCAGTTGTTTGCCTCACATTACTAGACATAATGTAAACACATGCATGTTTTACATGTTACATGCACTAAAATATTAGGTCTAAATATTCACTGATTATTGCTTATACATGCTCTGCACGTACTAGTGTGTGTTAACCTTTTTCCACATCATTTCCCTGTGAATTAATTTTTTTTGATGCAATTCACAAAACATTAAAACCCAAACGTGGCTAGGCGCCACAGTGCATTACTGGTCAGCAAGAGAAAATGACTCGATGTTTGTCAGAATTGGTCAAAAGCTTCCTCATATCAATGTTCATATAGGGTGCTCCTCCGCTAAAAGTGACATGTCACACGGGGTCATTAGAGGTCATTGAACTAAACAGGTGTAAATCTGAAGACATGCTTTGATTTTGACCAGACTACCTTGTTCTTGTGCGCATTGATAAGCCAAGAAAAAAGTCAATCATAAGTTTGGGGTCAAAGGTCAAGAAAAGGTCACTAGGGGTCAAAATGTTGATTTTCTAACCATTATCACCTAAAATGCTTCTTGTCTCAGGGGAAATGGCTGATGAATGTCAGAATTAGTCAAAAGATTCCTTGGGTCCATGCACATACAGCGATCTCAGCGATTGAAATTGATGAGTCATGCGGGGTCAATAGAGGTCATTGACCTATACAGTGGTAAAACGTGAGATATGCTCCGATTGGGACCGGGTTTGTTTCATCCTTTCTGATTTGATGAGACAAGAATAAAAGTCAACCATGATTTTGGGGTCAAAGGTCAGGAACAGGTCAGTTATGGTCATTGAACTTTCTTGCAGACCCCATCTACAAAATGCTTCTTCTCCTACAGTTTACATGCCACAATCACCAGACTTGGTCAGTAGGACCGGGGGGTCACTAGGGTCAAAACGTAATTTTCACTTAAAACGCCATTGCAATTTAGTGAAATGACCTAGGAGCGTCAAAATCAGTCAACATATTCCTTATGATCGTACGCATATATAATAGTTAGGTTTTTAAAATCAACAAATATTTGGGGTCACTAGGGGTCAAAATGTTGATTTTCTAACCATATCACTTAAAATGCTTCTAGTCTCAGAGGAAATGGCTGATCAATGTCAGAATTAGTCAAGAGAATCCTTGGGTCCATGCTCATACAGTGATTAAAGTGATTAAAATTGGCGCCGTCGTATGGGGTCACTAGGGGTCATTGAACTTTACATGGGTAAAACTCAAGACATGCTCCGAATTAGATCGGACCTGTTTTATCTTGTTTGGTTCGATCAGGCAAGAATAAAAGTCAAGCATCATAACCAGGTCAAAGGTCAAGAAGCGGTCACTACGGATCATTTTCTCATAAAAATCAAGGTGCCCTGGTCTCAGACCAGAACTAGATCTAGTTCTTCTTCTTACCTTGATTTTTTCAAAAATCCAGGTACTCTATCTCTGCCGTTTCTTTCTTGTTTCTATCAAACCCACCTACAAAATGCTTCTTCTCCTACAGTTTACATGCTACAATCACCAAACTTGGTCAGTAGGACCCCCTACTAGACCTTCATAAAACTTATTCACACTTTTGGGTCAAAGGTCACACAGGGGTCACTAGGGGTCAAAAGGTGATTTTCACTTAAAACTCATTTGCAATTTAGTGAAATGACCTAGGATCGTCAAAATCGGTCAACATATTCCTTATGACTGTACGCATATATAATAGTTCGGTTTTTTTAATCGAACAATATTTGGGGTCACTAGGGGTAAAAATGTTGATTTTCTAACCATATCACTTAAAATGCTTCTTGTCTCAGAGGAAATGGCTGATGAATGTCAGAATTGGTCAAAAGTTTCCTTGGGTCCATGCACATACAGCGATTTCAGCAAATAAAACTGACGTGTAATGCGGGGTCACTAGGGGTCATTGAACTTTACAGGGGTAAAAGTTCAGACATGCTCCGATTTGAACCGGGTTTATTGCATCTTGTTTGAATTGATGAGCCAAGAAAATAAGTCAATCATATTGACCAGGTCAAAGGTCAAGAAGGGGTCACTAGGGGTCATTGAACTTTACAGGGGTAAAAGTTAAGACATGCTCCGATTTGGACCGGTTTGTTGCATCTTGTTTGGATTGATGAGCCAAGAAAATAAGTCAATCATATTGACCAGGTCAAAGGTCAAGAAGGGGTCACTAGGGGTCATTGAACTTTACGGGGATAAAAGTTAAGACATGCTCCGATTTGGACTGGGTTTGTTGAATCTTGTTTGAATTGATGAGCCAAGAAAATAAGTCAATCATATTGACCAGGTCTAAGGTCAAGAAGGGGTCACTAGGGGTCATTGAACTTTACAGGGGTAAAAGCTAAGACATGCTCCGATTTGGACCGGGTTTGTTGCATCTTGTTTGGATTGAAGAGCCAAGAAAATAAGTCAATCATATTGACCAGGTCAAAGGTCAAGAAGGGGTCATTGAACTTTACAGGATAAAAGTTAAGACATGCTGTTGATTTTCTAACCATATCACTTAATATGCTTCTAGGTCTCAGAGGAAATGGCTGATCAATGTCAGAATTAGTCAAGAGAATCCTTGGGTCTATGCACATACAGCGATTAAAGCGGTTAAAATTGGCGTGTCGTATGGGGTCACTAGGGGTCATTGAACTTTACATGGGTAAAACTCAAGACATGCTCCGAATTATATCGGACCTGTTTTATCTTGTTTGGTTCGATCAGGCAAGAATAAAAGTCAATCATCATAACCAGGTCAAAGGTCAAGAAGAGGTCACTAGGGATCATTTTCTCATAAAAATCAAGGTGCCCTGGTCTCAGACCAGAACTAGATCTAGTTTTTCTTCTTTTTTGTAGCAATGTACTTTTTTTGTACCAATGTACTTCATGCATTATTATCTCTTAAATGGATTACTGGACCATTATTTATGGTTTTTTAACAGTTACTCTTTAAATAAAAAATGTCAAATAACTTTTCATACCAAAACAATGTCCTCAAAACAATGTCCCGTATTACCTTCACGTGTAGGTAAGATGGGACATTTATGATGACGTCAGTATTTGATAATAACAGCCAAACCAAACATAGAATGACTCTGTTTATTTATTACAATAAAGGTTTATAAAATGTAGATTACAAATAACAAACTTTGCTTAAATTTGAGTCAGTTATTTTGTATTTTAATTATGCAAATGTCTTAAAGGTCCCGTATTACCCACACCTACCCTATATAGCTCTTACGTAAAAATATTAGATTATAAAATTGTAGTTTTGGAGTTCAGAGCATATTATTTACCTGGTCAGTTACTTATTTTGAGGACTGTATTTAGCATACGTGACATGAAGACAACGTTATGACCTAGTCACTAAACCCCAAGTCACAAGTCATGTCAAGTCACAGGTAGATCTGACTGGAGTCACGTACGTTATTCTCAATTCTTCTCATCAAGTCATGTCAATTCACAGTTAGATCTGACTGGAGTCACGTACGTTATTCTCAATTCTTCTCATCAAGTCAAGTCAAGTCATGTCAATTCACAGTTAGATCTGACTGGAGTCACGTACGTTATTCTCAATTCTTCTCATCAAGTCAAGTCAAGTCATGTCAAGTCACAGTTAGATCTGACTGGTGTCACGTACGTTATTCTCAATTCTTCTCATCAAGTCAAGTCAAGTCATGTCAAGTCACAGTTAGATCTGACTGGAGTCACGTACGTTATTCTCAATTCTTCTCATCAAGTCAAGTCAAGTCATGTAAAGTCACAATTAGATCTGACTGGAGTCACGTACTTTATTCTCAATTCTTCTCATCAAGTCAAGTCAAGTCATGTCAAGTCACAGTTAGATCTGACTGGAGTCACGTACGTTATTCTCAATTCTTCTCATCAAGTCAAGTCAAGTCACAGTTAGATCTGACTGGAGTCACGTACGTTATTCTCAATTCTTCTCATCAAGTCAAGTCAAGTCATGTCAAGTCACAGTTAGATCTGACTGGAGTCACGTACGTTATTCTCAATTCTTCTCATCAAGTCAAGTCAAGTCATGTCAAGTCACAGTTAGATCTGACTGGTGTCACGTACGTTATTCTCAATTCTTCTCATCAAGTCAAGTCAAGTCATGTCAAGTCACAGTTAGATCTGACTGGAGTCACGTACGTTATTCTCAATTCTTCTCATCAAGTCAAGTCAAGTCATGTCAAGTCATAGTTAGATCTGACTGGTGTCACGTACGTTATTCTCAATTCTTCTCATCAAGTCAAGTCAAGTCATGTCAAGTCACAGTTAGATCTGACTGGAGTCACGTACGTTATTCTCAATTCTTCTCATCAAGTCAAGTCAAGTCATGTAAAGTCACAATTAGATCTGACTGGAGTCACGTACTTTATTCTCAATTCTTCTCATCAAGTCAAGTCAAGTCATGTCAAGTCACAGTTAGATCTGACTGGAGTCACGTACGTTATTCTCAATTCTTCTCATCAAGTCAAGTCAAGTCACAGTTAGATCTGACTGGAGTCACGTACGTTATTCTCAATTCTTCTCATCAAGTCAAGTCAAGTCATGTCAAGTCACAGCTAGATCTGACTGGAGTCACGTACGTTATTCTCAATTCTTCTCATCAAGTCAAGTCAAGTCATGTCAAGTCACAGTTAGATCTGACTGGAGTCACGTACGTTATTCTCAATTCTTCTCATCAAGTCAAGTCAAGTCATGTCAAGTCACAGTTAGATCTGACTGGAGTCACGTACGTTATTCTCAATTCTTCTCATCAAGTCAAGTCAAGTCATGTCAAGTCACGGTTAGATCTGACTGGTGTCACGTACGTTATTCTCAATTCTTCTCATCAAGTCAAGTCAAGTCATGTAAAGTCAGTTAGATCTGACTGGAGTCACGTACGTTATTCTCAATTCTTCTCATCAAGTCAAGTCAAGTCATGTAAAGTCACAGTTAGATCTGACTGGAGTCACGTACGTTATTCTCAATTCTTCTCATCAAGTCAAGTCAAGTCATGTAAAGTCACAGTTAGATCTGACTGGAGTCACGTACGTTATTCTCAATTCTTCTCATCAAGTCAAGTCAAGTCATGTCAAGTCACAGTTAGATCTGACTGGAGTCACGTACGTTATTTTCAATTCTTCTCATCAAGTCAAGTCAAGTCATGTCAAGTCACAGTTAGATCTGACTGGAGTCACGTACGTTATTCTCAATTCTTCTCATCAAGTCAAGTCAAGTCATGTAAAGTCACAGTTAGATCTGACTGGAGTCACGTACGTTATTCTCAATTCTTCTCATCAAGTCAAGTCAAGTCATGTCAAGTCACAGTTAGATCTGACTGGAGTCACGTACGTTATTCTCAATTCTTCTCATCAAGTCAAGTCAAGTCATGTAAAGTCACAGTTAGATCTGACTGGAGTCACGTACGTTATTCTCAATTCTTCTCATCAAATCAAGTCAAGTCAAGTCAAAGTTAGATCTGACTGGAGTCACGTACGTTATTCTCAATTCTTCTCATCAAGTCAAGTCAAGCCATGTCAATTCACAGGTAGATCTGACTGGAGTCACGTACGTTATTCTCAATTCTTCTCATCAAGTCAAGTCAAGTCATGTCAAGTCAAAGTTAGATCTGACTGGAGTCACGTACGTTATTCTCAATTCTTCTCATCAAGTCAAGTCAAGTCATGTCAATTCACAGTTAGATCTGACTGGAGTCACGTACGTTATTCTCAATTCTTCTCATCAAGTCAAGTCAAGTCATGTAAAGTCACAGTTAGATCTGACTGGAGTCACGTACGTTACTCTCAATTCTTCTCATCAAGTCAAGTCAAGTCATGTAAAGTCACAGTTAGATCTGACTGGAGTCACGTACGTTATTCTCAATTCTTCTTATCAAGTCAAGTCAAGTCATGTCAATTCACAGTTAGATCTGACTGGAGTCACGTACGTTATTCTCAATTCTTCTCATCAAGTCAAGTCAAGTCATGTAAAGTCACAGTTAGATCTGACTGGAGTCACGTACGTTATTCTCAATTCTTCTCATCAAGTCAAGTCAAGTCATGTCAATTCACAGTTAGATCTGACTGGAGTCACGTACGTTATTCTCAATTCTTCTCATCAAGTCAAGTCAAGTCATGTAAAGTCACAGTTAGATCTGACTGGAGTCACGTACGTTATTCTCAATTCTTCTCATCAAGTCAAGTCAAGTCAAGTCACAGTTAGATCTGACTGGAGTCACGTACGTTATTCTCAATTCTTCTCATCAAGTCAAGTCAAGTCATGTCAAGTCACAGTTAGATCTGACTGGAGTCACGTACGTTATTCTCAATTCTTCTCATCAAGTCAAGTCAAGTCATGTCAATTCACAGTTAGATCTGACTGGAGTCACGTACGTTATTCTCAATTCTTCTCATCAAGATCAAGTCAAGTCAAGTCATGTCAATTCACAGTTAGATCTGACTGGAGTCACGTACGTTATTCTCAATTCTTCTCATCAAGTCAAGTCAAGTCATGTCAATTCACAGTTAGATCTGACTGGAGTCACGTACGTTATTCTCAATTCTTCTCATCAAGTCAAGTCAAGTCAAGTCAAGTCAAGTCAAGTCAAGTTAATCCGATTAGTTAAATCAGGTCAAGTCAAGTTACTGGTTGACTCAAGTCAAATCAAGCCAAGTCACATCAGGTCTTACTGAACATGAACCTACTGACTATGTAATTAATGATATACCGTGTTATGATAAATGTAAACGTCCTGAAAAACATGAACATGTGTCATAAAATGTAATGCTATACTATGTAATGTGCGTAGACATGTTGAAACTATGTAAAACGTGGAAATTATGGTGAACATGTTTAACACTTTCCACGCGGCAGACGTCTGCAGACGACATTCCAAAATTTCACAAAATGTTTCAAAAATATTACATTTATTGAATTTCATTACCATATTTGGAATGACCATGAGAAATGCATTGACATAAGTACAAACATGCCTAGTATTGGCTTAGTAATCCTTGAAATAGACATTGAAAGCCTTGGGAAAGGTGTTTGGAAAAATCTGTTATTGTTGGACATTGGAGTAGGCCTACTCTAATCCTATTGGCCCGGCAGAAATCAAGAGTGCGTCATTCACTGGCGTACAGTCCATGCAGTTCATGCTTTGAATTGACGCGGGATTTTTGAAAGAGATGTAAACTTGTGTGATTATGAAATGAGATTTTTAGCTTCTTTTAGTTTTGGTGAACAAAGTTCAGCTGAAATAATAGGCATTACGATGGGTTAATATGAAACCAATTATATATATGAATTTCAGTAGCCCGCTATGATTCCGGTAAACCACGTCATATGCAGGGCCTCTATTGTAAAACACCCGTGGGTTGGCAAACTGCTTTATATCATAATATAATTAGGGTATCATTAACCTTCGCAATAGTACTATTGATTAACGCAATTGACAATTGACCATTGGTGTCCAGTCAATATAATGGTGATAAGGTCAAAGATCTTAGGGGTATTGTTAAGATTCAAAGCAATAACGAACTTGCAACTGTTTGTTTGTGGTATGCAATATATTGCTTAAAATAATTAATTGGGCTATTCCATTTGCAATCCATACCCCGTATGGAAGAGATTACTATTCTACTATACCCACAGGGAGTGTGAAATTCAAATGGGATTTGGAATCTTCACTCAATGTTAACACTTTCCACGCGGCCGGCTATTGGTTTTACCATTATACAAACAAGTTTTTCAGAAACCTTTCCCAGCTTGCAAGGTCTATCTCAAGGATTACTGAACCAATACTAGACATGTTTGTACTTATTCCAATGCATTTCTCATGATGATTCCAAATATGGTAATGAAATTCAAAATTTTTGACATTTTGGAAATATTTTGTATGTATTCTGCAGACGCCTGACGCGTGGAAAGTGTTAAAAATATAAAGGCAATATCTTCATCGGGTGTATGGATTTCAAATGGAATAGCGAACTTGATCGCCAAAGTTTGAAAAATTACAAATGCATTCCAATACAAGTTAATTTTCACAAGCCCTGTCAAAAGTATAGGATGGCAGCGGCAGCTTTTAAATACAGGGTGTATCAAGCGAAATAGGACTCTGTTTCTATCGTCAGTGAATCGGTTGAAAATCGCTCAACCGTAAAGGTCCTGTCACACCATAGCGTATGGCCTGAACGTGGCCTGAACGTATGCCGACGTATACAAAAAATAGCTCGAACATTGTCAGAGTCCAAGAACGTCCAAGAACGTCCAACTTCCCAACGAATCGCGTAGGAAAAGTCGACATCGGTGATGGAATGGACGTATCCATAGCGTATCCATAGCGTATTGAACGTATACATAGCGTATGACTAACGTATTGATAGCGTATCACTAACTTATAACAAACTTATGACAGCGTATCACAGCGTATGACCAACGTATGCTTAATGTATTCGTAGCGTATGTCTGCCGTGTTCGACGTATCCTCATCAGCGTATCCTCGGCGTACAACGAACACGTGACTTATGCCGCTGCAGAAATTGAGTTTCATACACGGCGGGACAAGTGTTGCCAGTTCAAGTAAACGCAGCCTAGATGATAACTATTTAAATATCTAGAAGAATAAATCTATAGGTCCAACCTATAACTTACGAGTAACGTACCTCTAACGTATGTCAGCGTATGTCAACGTATGTATAACGTATGTCAGCGTATGTAAACGTATGTCTAACGTACCACGAACCAATTGGGAACTTATGCAGAACGTATTAAGCACACGTTGAGTACGTCGAGACATTTTGAACATGCTCAATCATTTTTCGCGGGCTCGACGTGTTCCAAATTTTCACAGCGTATCACATCGTGCTCAAGGAAGCGGTCATGGTGAGGATTCTAACGAAAATTGAACAGCGCGCGGCGACTATTTGAATCTAAACAAGTTGGACATTGGCGCACTCTGTACTTGTTCTATGTACGTTTAAATGCAAGCGGTATTGTGTGCGACTCTACAACAATCTCTTAACCTAATGTGAATGGCGCGCTCAATCAACCATCCTACATTTGATTGAACGCATTTTCTATCGTGTGATCATATAAGTGATGTATTAGTTATTAGCTAAGGTTTAGCTGGACCAACAATCGCTGTCAGCGGTTCTTTTCCTCACCATGACCGCTTTTCTTTAACTTAAACGACGTATCCCCAACTTACCCCTAACTTATACCAGCGTACACCAACGTACACCAACGTATTGGCAACGTTGGCATACGTTCAGGCGATACGCCATGGTGTGACCATGAAAGTAACAGGTGTGAGAGGGCCTTTAACAAACTTGATGTAGGCTAATCTTAACACTTTCCACGCGGCAGGCGTCTGTAGACGACATTTCAAAATTGTACATAATGTTTCAAAAATATCAAAATGTCATTACCATATTATTTGGAATCACCACGAGAAATGCATTTAAAGAAGTACTACAAACATGCCTAGTATTGGTACAGTAATTCTTGAAATAGACTATGAAAGGTTTCTGAAAAATCTGTTTTGTATATGGTAAAACCGCGTGGAAAGTAATACAGCTTAACTAATTATGTGGCTATCTTGCAAATTTAGGAACCAGACATCAAATAATAAGAGCAATAGGACCAATGTCACCTGCCTAATTGTATTTAACACTTCAGCAGAAAAAGGCAGCATTCAAGGGTATAACACAAATTTGTGTTCATTTCATCATTTACAATATCGATATTGGTAGGTTTTGCTTTAAATAACCATTAAAAGTGCTATTTTAACCAATCAAAAAGCAATTTAAGAGGACTAGGGCCTAACCCTTGCAATTATATGTCCTAATATAGCATTTTGTTCTATGGTTCCTTTTTGTAAACGTGATAAGAGAGGGGTTTATCAAGTTAAATTGTATGCACAATCCCATTGTAGCCTACAGAGCAGAATATCAATGGGTTTACACAATTTATCATACTACTCTTATTCTTTCATGGATTTTTTTTTGCAGAGTAACAATAAATTAAGTTTGACTTTAAGATAAAAAACGAACTATTCTACCTTTGAAAGAGATTCTGTAGGATCGAAAGCTCAGACCCTTACAATTTGGCTTTAATACATTCCAAGCGGCTATTAGTTTTACCATTATACAGAACAGATTGTTCAGAAACCTTTCCCAACTTTCAAAGTAGTTTCTCAAGAATAACCGAACCAATATAGGCATGTTTGTACTTATTTTGATTCATTCCTCATGGTGATTCCAAATAGGGTGATAAAATTCAATAAACTTGACATTTGGGAAACATTTTGTGAAATTTTGGAACTGTTGTCTGCAGACGACTGCCGCGTGGAAAGTGTGTTAAGATAGCATCAAGTTTATTTAGCCAGGCTGATGTACAGAGTTTCAAGATGTCAAGAAACAAAGTCCTATTTTTGATACACCCTGTTCACAATTGTAAGTCAAGCTCTTATTTTCCGTTTACTTTCAACCCAAAACCATGTATACAGGGTTACCCAGAAAATATTGAACCCAAAAATCACAAAATTCAAAAAAAAGATTTACCATTAAAATAACAAAATATTGCATAACTCGTTCACCAGCTATGTGCACCATACATTTTACTTTCTGAAACATTTTAGATCATAAAAATAGGCCACACGAAACTTAAAATACGTGTAATTTTGTAAGAAGTGTTGTTTTGTAGTGTAATCCTCCTCGTGACAGAAAAACCAAATCCTTTTTGTAATCTAAATTATATTCAATGCTACATGTATGATGTATTGAATATTGATTTAGATAATGTGATGTGAATACTAGCAATAGAAGCCATCCATGAGTCGGTCATATTTGTAGGAACTAAAGTCTGTTCCCAAATTTGAAAAGACTAATACTACAGATCAACACGTTTAAATAACCCGCCAAATGTATAGGTCATTCTTTGAACAGTAAGACTTGCATCAAATTGAACTGAACAACAAATAGTACGGGAACCTATTGAGGTAATTCCTTGATGTCTGACTGTGCAATCGATAGGGATTTACATAAGTTTCGTAAAAATCGTTGAGTCATGAATGCAACCTTTGAGTTGGGGGGGGGGGGGGGGGGGGTATACTAGGGTTTTTTGTTAAATTGTACATTTAATATACCGCGAATAACTTGTAATGTTGTTCAAAAATTGTTGATATAGGCCGAACGAAAATAACTTGTTGATATAGGCCGAACGAAAATAACTTAAATCTAATAAATCCTAGACTCATTTTACAGACAACAACACCGTTTAAAAATCCGTGTGTATTTAGGGGATAGTTCAATGAGAACTATATATTTGGGTATAAAGCGCTGAGGATTTCAGGAAAATCGAAATAGCTCAGTTGGTAAAGATTAGGACTCTCAACCAGCAGGCCGTACGTTCGAATCTTTGTGGCGGTTTATATGGTTTATATTCTTTGTGCTCTATACGTAGAGCGGTCGAGTCTGGGTAGAGGTCAGTTTTCATTTATATTGACATCATTTTAACGTTATTTATTTATTTTGTATTTTCTTTCATAATTGTTGATGTTTATTTAATTATTTATCAATCAATTAATTATAAATAGGCCTAAATACAGTAGATTTGATTGATATAATTATTAATTTATATATTATTTATTTACATTAATTACTTCATTTCTTAATAATTATTATTTATTAGGTCACGTTCAGAGTGTATGCACCATTCTTAAATAGTCTAAAACGCAGAAAAATGACACTATTTAGGGGAGTAAGATTCATAATGCTACTTGATTACACACATTATGCCTAAACCAGAAAACAATAACACGTTATGTTTAATGGCTCCCATATTGTTTAGTATTCAATGATAACATTATCCACGCATGTACTGCTTACTCAAAAATCATCCACGGCTGAACAATAATCTTTAAAGGCCACTTCAAGGAGGATTATTCTTATGACGTTAACGAGTGGAGTACGATAAGCCTAGCAATGAATAGGCGGCTACAAACATATCTCGTTTGAGTCGGGGTTTGAGTGGTGTCGCGATTAGCCACCTCCTCCATCACCTGCCATGATAAAACCTGGCACTTGTACTAGAATCCCGATAGGTGTACAATCTGGCAAATGGGTCGTCACAACGGGGGTCGGGTGAACACTGTTCAGCTTAATAACACAACCTTCCTCGCGCTTTCATCTGTCTGCTTCACTAATTGAGCCATCGACAGTACTACAATAGTTCTATTGTTAACGCCAGATAAGTAGAGAGGCGGGTGCAGCGGGGTGTAAATCACTGATCCTTTTCCGATGCTTTTAACAATAGAAAGAAAAAAAATCGTTTTAATACCGGTGTAAAATCGGTGTAATACCGGTGTAAAACCGCTTGAGAGTTTGGATGTCGTCCCTTACACAGCGAGACGCGATCGTTTGGGTTGATCTACTGTATGGGTGGACGAGCGTAAAACCTATGGGCCCTGTTAAAACGTCTGGTTTGTTGTCAAAGGCAAACAGTAAAAAAGTACCTGGATGACCGGGGCGACCTATACACGGTTGATTCCGTCAAGCCAAATTTATAAATAAAGGGGTGCAGTCCATACCATTACCATTCAATCAAGTTAGGAACAAAAAATGAGAATGAGATGCGGACGTGGTCATCTTACTATATGTAAGTGTAACTGTAAAGTGTAAATCAAAACAAATAATTGTCAATCAGAGCGCTCGCCTTCATCCAAAGGATTAACAGTCTTGCAACGCACTGCATTCCAAAACTACTGGCGCACAACGCTGTCATGGTCAAACAGACCGTTGTATTTAATGCGAGGAAATAATCAAGAATTGTTTGTTTTGAACTGTAGACTTCAGTTTAAGATCTTTATGATAAAGGTAGGTGTTACTGTTTTCAACTTGATGTTTTTTATTCTACATGTACATGAGGGGTCATCCTTAAAATAGACATCAAAAGTTGAGTTGCATAACTCCAATTGGTTCTTGACAATCCTTTATTTGAGGGGATAAATTGATTTGACAGAAAATACCATATTCATGAATGATGAAATGTACAGTCAATTCATGAAGCATTCAGTTTATTCCGTCAATTCAATTTATACCCCTAAAAATACAGGATTGCCCTTATTTTAGAAGCACAAGCAGTGTTTTCACTCACCCTATACAAAGGTGACCGGTACCTGGCATCAAGAAATTCAGAGGGGGGGGGGGGGGGGGGGGGGGGGGGGCAATCCTTATTCGGAGGTACGCATAGCCGCGTATTTAAACATAAAATGACCCTATGGGATTTTATAAATAGCCATTTGCCATGCACTCATAGATCCCTCCTTGAATCGCTACTCCCATAGTTCACCCTGTTTGGAAGATTTGATAAAGTACTTACCCAAAGACACCTTTTTGGAAAATGTGGCAACATTTGTAACCCAAAATGCCTCCTTTTTTGAATTTATTTTCTCGTTTTTGTTCAATTGGACAAGGGTAGGGCAATCCGCCCCATATTCAAGTTGTGGCGGTCGAAATTTGCACTGTCGGTTATCGAAGGCTCGTTTTTTCGCGCATGTTTTGAGACACCCCCCGTGACCACACCCCCACCCCGGGAAGGAACAATAGTATATAAAGTTATGATTTACATCGACCAAGTTTCATTTCATCCTGCTATGATTAAGTATGGCAGTTACAAGGGGGTTACTTCTGGCGCTGTGCTGCGCGGTTGTGTGCATGGGTGAAAGAGTTCGCTTCGAAGGGTAAGTGTAAACATTAATATCGTATGTCAGACAGTCCTACAGTGATATGCCAGTTATATGCCGGTATGTAGTTACACGGTGGTCTATGGCAGAATATTGTGATGTGCCGGTATGTCAGAATACAAAATGAGGTTTTCATGCCGGTATTAAAACCCTGGCATATGACACTAATTAGTGCGATATCTCATTAATTAATTACCTTTTTGTCTCAATTTGTTTGGAGAATAAAGAGTTACTCTTGTAGATCATAAAATGCAACTCAACTCATTTTGCCCAAAATGGCACATGTGCCGGTATGTCAGAACAGCGACGAAATGTGACAACTATTGTGTAACAATTGTAATCATGAATCGATTGCATTGTCCTTGGCTTTTTCCCTATTCGCTACACAGTGAACTCGCCCTAATTCATCGGTTTTACATACATGACTATAACAAACAAAATATTCAACCGATGATAGCAAAATTATACATTTTTGGAAAGCTCTCAAATAGAGGAATTCAAAAATGCCGTTTAAATCAGGAAAGGGTGCATACCCCCAAACATATACTTGTAAACACTAATAAATATGAAATTTAAACGTTTGTGCTCATTTACATCTCGATATAGTATATTTCAATATGTTTACTATTGACAACTATCATGTTCTGATGGGTAATTGCATGAGGAACTTAATATGCACAGTAAATTTATGATTGGGATAGGTATAAAAATATTATTGAGCTTAAATCAAAACAAAACAAAAAATCGATATTTTTTTCACAACATGTTACCATTAGGTCTTATCTAAATTCCAATAGCATATTTGGATTTCTTGTGAGATTACCGTTCAGAAAATATATACTTTTTATAGGGTAGAACAAACAGTTATTGCGATATGCAGATCATATGCTAATTCGAATCTCAGATGGTTTAAAATGTAAAAATCTGGACATGCAACGGTAAGGGTGGCGAGTTCAAAACACACGGCCATAATATTAGTTATTTGTATTCCATTTAACACAATTTAAAGTAGCCTGGCTCACAAGGCCTTATTGTCTGATTATTTTACTATATTAGTAGGCAGGCCCTGATATGACCCTATAAAAATTCCCTTTAAAAGGGATAACCCATGCCCAAGATGATTCCATTTATTGAGATAAAAAATAAAATAAATGGAAGGCACCGATTTTAATCATTTCGTTTTTTAAAGATGAAATTGCTCTTTAGGTTGGTCAAAGTTGGAGGATAAATACCTTTGGATTAATCCAATTCCGACCCTGCTTTGGATGTTTAATTCCATGTCTACAACTGAGACAACGCTATTTAAGGTTAAAGTGTATCCCAAGCTCAAAATAATTTTTAATTGCAATCAAAACTACATACTGCCAGCTATTCCAAAATTGAAATAAAAAACCCCTCTTTTTATTATGCCAAGCACACACAATTGTCATTACTGATAATTGATGTTCTTATTCCTCTTTCAACACTTATTTCATGATGTCAATTTTTAACTTATGATTTTGCGCGAAACGTATTTTGCATTGAAATTATTGAACCAAAATAATAACAATCCATACTGTGAAAGTGTCACACTTTCTCAATAACTTTGCTGATAATAGTGAAATAAACCAGCTTCTCCATAATTGAATCTTTAAATTACAGTTACAGTTACATATTTATATTAGATTGGACTTTTCTTTTCATTTCTGGAAAACCGACTGCCATGTTCAGTGTGGAAAAACAGAAATCTTTCTCGCAATTGATGCTCATTTTGGTTTGTTATGAGCCAAGATAGTATACCTATCTTCGGATATTTTCAATAAAATTACTTATTTGGTGAAGAAGGTAGGCCATCTATTTAGCAAGTATCAGGGTTAACAATCTCTCTTGGGGAGCAATGACAAGTGTCTCTTACAAATTGTTTCCTATACCCGACTCTTGCTTGACTAGTCTGGTGGTTATCTACTATTTAGAATAACCTACCATTTGTATTCCTCACTGTGTAAGTGTATGGGTCGTTCTTTAAAAATCCCCATTGAAGACATGCAGTGGTAGGGTATATAATAAAGGAACTCCTAATAATACAATGAAAACTTTAAGACCTTATTGTGGCAAAGGCCTAAGCTACAGGGACCCGTTCAATGATGCCTTACAATATTCTACTATGCCAAAACACTCTTCCAAAGAATTTGCGTGGCCGGCATTTCTTGTAATCTCAATGATAAAACCATATAATGAACTCCCGTAAATTATATTACTATAAGCACACAATTTAATCATAGATCGACCGAAAAGAGACGAATATGAACTTTAATACACTAATTTACCAGAACTCGAGCAGTGATTCACATTTCCATTCTAAACAAAGTGTCTCTAGAGCTGAAATCATAACCTTGTTACATTATCTTTTATTAGAAGTGAGAATATGTTATTTTTTCACTAAAAATCATGACTTTGGTAATAGGCCTTTGAATGGAATTCCTCCATTCAAACATGAAACTAAACCAACTTTGGCACTTTCTTTTCATTTTTTGCACTTAAATTGCTGATATCAACAAAAGGGGTGTCATTTCAAACACAAATATGTTTTCACTCACATGAGAGGACTGAATTGAAGTCACATCAATTGTATTACTTGCAGAAGGATTTTCTTAAAGACCCTCGTTTGACCATATTTATATGCCTTTCATTGTACTGTAATGTCAATGGGAACCAGTAGACACTAGTGGCAGAAATCAGTGGGTCATGTGATGAAAATGATGCATGCTGGTGTTGCTCAAGAAATCTTTATTTGCCCTTATATTCCTTATCAGACCACCCCCCTGAGTAAAAGCCAAACTAATACCCCATGCTTGAAAGCATGGGGGAAAACCTTTACCAACTGAAATGATCTGCTTCTACGAGGGGCGGTCAGTAAATAATGAAAGTGATCATGGTATGGGATGCATGAGTGATTCTATTGAGGCGATAATGTGATCAATACAAAGTATGAACCTTTGTCTTTCAAACAATACACTTTTGGATTGTTAGATACCTTTGGTTATGTAACGTCATTAACATAAACACAATAGGTTTCAGACACTGACTGAAATCTGTCAATTATTTGGCTGGATATGTAATATGTTGAATATGGGTTGATTGCTACATTTGCGTATATCTCGGCAACGCAAGCATAAAAACAGATAACACTTGGCACATGGTTAGAATACACACTTATCTCTGTTTGACACTCTTTTTAGATCTGAATGCTTTAATACGAACAAGAAGGGACCATTTCAAATACGCTTTTATTTAGCAAAATCCGCAATAATATACCTTAGAAAACAACAAAGGATAAAGAACAATGGAGGGATTATAATTTAATAAATTGTTGTGGGATGTAAAGCAATAATAGTGGGGATTTCAAAAGGAGCTGTTCATAAAATTTCCTCAAACCATTGAAATTATGTGACGATTACTTACACAATACATATCTAGTAGCTCTAAAGATAAGAGTAATAAGAGAGGTTGTGGCAGCCATCTTTGATTGATACATTCCTGTATATCTTCATTTTGACTATCACAATATGTTTACACATTGATTTAAGCATTTTTCATTATTTCTGATTAGAATTTGAAGGCACAGTAAGCTTTTATCTGGTAAATTTCATGATTTTAGCCATTTTGGGCCCGTTTCAAATTATCTGCCGTCTGCGCATGCGCATTTTTTCTGCAGGTTTCATGCGAATAAGTTTGGATAATTAGTTAACTATCATATGGAATCTTCCAAACTGGTTAATTGCTTGAATTTTTCCTAAATTGTTTGATTTCCGCAATATTAGTGATTCACTGACTGGGCATTTTTTAATGAAAATTTGATATTTGTATACCTTTTATTCAATTGCTTCTCCTTAACTTTTTTCTCTTATACTACACATTCCAAATTACACAGGGATTAAAGTTATTGTCTTTTTGTATCATATTTATGCGAGAAAAAAAATCGGGATTTACCTGCTTCTGATGTCATGTTATGCAATCTTCTTACCACGTGTTTCATAAAAACAATTCAAATTTCCCGCCAAATAACTGATTTAGCAGTGTCCCAAGTGTACTTACTTTGAGACAATGCTATGACGTCATAGTTCACACTTAAAAATCCAAAACTGTATTGTTTGAAAGACAAAGGTTCATACTTTGTATTGATCGCATTATCCCCTCAATAGAATCACTCATGCATCCCATACCATGATCACTTTCATTATTTATTGACTGCCCCTCGTACATGTACCAGTATTATATAGTATGGCACCACCTGTTGTGCCCATCACCTGACATGCCTGGCGGGTAGATCACTGTATGGGTTCGGTTGGTGTCCTGCACAACAGCTTCAGGGTATAGTAATTACCTGGATGCCTGGATGGATAGACATGTGCCCTAAACTAGCACCTAGAGACCAACTGACATTTTTGCTTGTGTATACATGAACTTATTTAAGGACATGGCCTGGGCTAATGCATGGTGACCTTATATGACTTGTATTGAATGGTGTACTAGATATTAAACCTTAACAAGAAGAGTCTTAAAAAAGACAAACATCGCTTAGGAGGGGGTAAATCTGTATAATAAAATTGTTCGTTTCTACCAGGAAGGTATGTTCATAAACTTCATTTAAGTATTGCTTTTGAACAAATACAACGTTTACATTGTTGTCATAAACTGTTCACAGAATACATAGTTATTTTATGTGAAAAAACTTTGACGCATTTTGATCGCCCTGTATTTTTGTTTGACAATTAGTAACCACGACTATGACTGGAAGGGCCTTGGCTTTGGATTCTAAAATCTTGGGTTCTATTCTTATTTAAATTTACTACGATAAACTAGGATATATACAGTTAATTACATTTCCTTGTAATAATTCTTTTGTTACACTGTAAATATTTCCTAAGTCACCCTGTATAGGCCTATACTGGAATAACATTTTATATTTTCTTTTTGTAAGAAAGCGCTACAGAAAGATGCCCATATTATTTTGTGTGAAATGAATTATTGACCTGGTAATTGCTGTGTAGACAGATGACTAGGAATTAGCAATAAACTTTGTCAAGTGTTTCCATTAAAGGCACATGTAGTGTTAAAGAGTGTGGACGTACCATTGTTACCTTTTGACAGGTATACACAAACATTTTATTCTTAGTTAATCAGTTAAATGAAAATAGGTTTTGTTTACGACATTGCCCATGGATATTTTGTATCTAATTAAGAAAAGACTTATCACATCAAAGTCAACCAGGGACAAAAACAACTAAATAAATAATGGCTAATTAATTAAGTATCAGTAATTAATGGTCAATAAATAATTATTAATTAATAAATCATTAATTAATTATTAATACTTATTAATCATCACTTCATTATTGAGTAATTAATGATTAATAAATAATTAACTAATGATTACTTAATGATCAATTAATAATAAATAATGAATGACCAATAATTAAAAAATAAATAAGCAATCATTAATTAATTTCTAATATAGTTATTAAGCATCAATTTATTATTAATGAATAAATAATTAACTACTTTATGTTTAACTAACTTTTTACTAACTATTAAAATATTTCAAATTAAACAGCAAGGCAAGTTATAATACAACTGAAACCTATTCAAACCTTACATAGCAAGGCCAGTATGATATACTAGTATGCCAATTTTAAGTTAAGTTTAGTTAGCTCCAAATATCTTTCTGTCAGCAAAGCAATACAATATGCCATTAACACCATTCAAGGTCAATATCTTGAAGGCTCTTTGACCCCACATAATTGGACTGACTATATTGTGAGCAAAGACTGCAATGTAAGAACAAAAATTAGAGTGGAATACAAGTTATGTCGGCTGCTGTGAATGGATGACAGGATTATTTGTAAATAATGTGAGTGGCGTCTATAGCCAACTAGAACCATGTTTACTTGGACGTTTGGGAGGCATAATCTTACGCTAGATTTATAGTGACAAACTTCGAAATGCAACACTGTACCCATGGTGTAACCTTGCTAGCAATAATGTTCAACTCTACAACGAGGGTAATGGACGTGTACCAGTATAGTTTTGAGCCATAATGATCAAACAGTCTATTACATCTGCAATGAAAAACAGATTGAGACATTAACAGAACGGAGACAGTAACAAGAGAGACTTGGGACAAGTCTAAATTGAAAGCAAATTTCAGTTTCACTTGCCTATATCTACCTATAACACAACAAGTTCCAGACCAAGTGCTTTAATGTAATAAACATCCATTGCACGAGCAAATTTGCTCTCTACAATTAATAATATCATCAGCTTAATACAATAATTGCCTAAGTCATTCTTTTAACAAATTGAGATTTTTGCTTAAATCAGCTCTTTACCATGGGAGGCACCTATGGTTTAAGTGCCTAGTCAATATTCAACTCTAAATCGTGCTACTAAATCAAAAGGATTATTGACTAAGTCACGCGTGTGACTTGGGTGACTTGTTAAAAAGGTAGAGTATATACTATAGTGAACTTTTATAATGTTAGAATGAGCACAGTCAAATTGCCTTAAGTTAGTTAGTTGATGTAAAGTAAAATAAACAATCTGCCTAAAGTCCCAACGGTATATGTTATTAAAGTCATTTTCGTTGGTTACGTATGTATACGTACTATTAAGACATGACAACATAATTTTTGTCTTGTATCAACATGTTATTATGCTTTGAATGGTTAATATTAACAAAACTAGAATGTTTTTTTAATTTAACTCATAAGTAGTAAATATCACTTAGGCAATTATTTTATTAAGCTGACGATGTGATACCTCACTTTTTTGACCGTGGATACTTTTTAAGTTACGATGTGTGATTCATTCATTTCATACAAATTGTCACTGCTTGAAAATCACTTTAATGCAGCTTGTGCTCGGGTGGTATGGACACTGATGAGAGATACGTTTTTTTTTGCACCCACTAAATCCTTGGGATACCATCCGAAGCCATATACTACCTTCATTAGCCGTCTATCGTGTACTATTTAACGATTTGGTAATTTCGATGTACATCACATCGAAATTATCAGCACCACTCGCCACATAAATTACTTCAACCGAATTTCTGTCTAGCGCCATCATTTAACCCTTTTCAACAATTCATGTTTTCCACTACTCGATTTTTATTAAATACAGGCTGTATCAAAATGATTTGTACTCTGATATGTTCCATTTTCAAAAAAGCATTAAAAATATAAAATCTCTGATAAATACAATATTTTTGATTTTAATAAATAGGGAATTATGTCAACTTATTGATCTGATAATCTGGAGATAATTGGCTGTTGTTTCTGACCGCTATTGTCATTCAAATGAAGATCGACGTAATCATGGTTTTACTCGCAGCAACGCAAATTTAATAGGTTCACTGCACAAACTCTTTATAAGTAGTGAATATATGAGTGCAGTCAGGAGGAACTTTGAATTGTGCGCTTCAGATCTAACGTTTCGATGAAAATGATAAAAACACCAATATTCCTTTAAAAGCTTGTAAATTCTGAAAAAATGTTCGATTGTCGTAAATCAAAATTCTTAGAAAAGATGAAACTTCAATAATTTTGCATATAGAAGCAAAATGGTCTAAATGGTTCGTAACATATCAAAATAAATTCTGAAAAACTGATCAGACCACGGTACAAATCTTTTTGATACAGCCTGTAGGTGTCATATTGTGGAGAGAAAATGTGCTCGTTTAATGTATATCTCAGGTTTGTGATAACGATTACTGATTTTCAAAAAGCTAACATTAAAGCACCTGGTCTGGAACTTTTTTGTGTTAGGTATATCTGTTTTAGTTCAGGTGTGCCATGACCTTGGTGAAAATCGATGAAAACCTGTCTTTTCAATTTCACCGCGTTTCAAATGATTAACCTTACTATTATTGTTAAACCTAACGGCCAAAGAACGGACAAATATGGTGTAACAAAAATACAATCTTATCATTTTCTTATTGATTTGTGTTTTCTTACCGGTTAAAAGCAATTTCTTACGCTACAAAATAAGGTACTTAACTATGCTCCCCAACTATTAGTGTAAAATTCTTGTCTTAGCCCGGAAAGAGAGGGGGAGAAAGAGAGAAGAAAAGGGAAAGGAAAAGAAAGAAAAGGGAGAAGAGGAAGATAAAAGGGAAAAGGAAAGAGAAAATCTACGGGATTTACTTAATTCCCATCTAAATGACAACTTTGCCCCTTGCCCGGTTGATGATGGGCAATTTAGTATAAAAATGGCAAATTTTCTCGCGCTATGCGCGCATTTGTCCAGGAATATCATTATAGAAGCCCATCAACTCTAGAATGCAACATCATTCGCTGGAATAAACAACCAAGCTGCGCAATTTTTTACTTAGTAGGGTCGAACTGGTGTTCACCAGGAAAAAATACCCTTTGCCCCCCCCCCCCCCCCTGAAAAATACCCCAGATACGCCACTGGTTGGTTCTTAGGGTTCTGTAGAGTATAATCCAGTTTAAGTCACATAAATATTTGTCTAAAACGTTATTCTTCGCACATGTCTAAACCAAATTCCAGTTCGGTAAGATATCTTGCTCTGCTTCCCATTTTGATTGGCACACAGGTGGTTCATCGTATCGGGCAAATGCCTTGTATATAATACGGGTGGTGACCTTTAGATGGGGAACTGGATTACCATGTTAGTGAGGTTAGGGTTCGTATAAGAGTATATTCCACATTGTGAGATGAGGGTGGACGTGTTGGGCCCATTAATAATGCCTCGTTGCAGGATGTTGATCCACTCTTGGGGAATACATGCCGTTAATAACTTATATCTACTACTAATTCTACCTCGGTTTACGTGATCGTATTAACCCTAACTCTACCCCCACTTTTTTCAGAATTTTTCTTCAACGTGGAAAATCGACCAAAATATCCCCCCCCCCGACCCCCCCCCCCCCCCCCCCCCCCTCGGGATTTGATCCAGGGACCTCTCGCACCAGAGGCGAAGAATTCCCCACTACACCACGGCTGTCAAGGCTACACTGAAAAATAAATTGGTGTCACAGCGACGCCTTCTTGGAGTCAACTGTAAATGACACTTACAAAGGCGTTATTTTGACTCCAAAATTGGTGTAATCGTCAATGATATGGGTTTGCACATAATTTACGTTGACACCGTTAAGTGTCCGACGGACACCTTTCAGTGATCATTTAGTGATTGACACCAAAACTGGTGTCAGATTAATTGAAATAACTCAAAGGGCGTCAATAGTTGGCGGGAAAGCTCACGGTTTTTAGAGGTGTCGAAGCAGCATGACACCAATTGGTGTCATTTTGACACCAATTGGTGTCATTTTGACACCAATTGGTGTAATTCTGACACCAACGGGTGTAATTCTGACACCAATTGGTGTAATTCTGACACCAAATTGGTGTAATTCTGACACCAATTGGTGTAATTCTGACACCAATTTGGGCGTCTATCAACATATCAACGCATGCGTTTTCTCGTCGCCATTTTGTTTGCATGTTACGAGCCGGTAAGACTGGTAAGTACCGATCTGCTCCATTTCCAGACATTTGTGATAATAATTATGATACAATTAGCGTTAAAACATGTGCTACCTAAACATGTGCTATCTTAATATGACTCTTAAGAGAGTCAATATTACACCCCATTTTTCGAAAATGGGTCCTCAGGTAACCACCCAAAGGTGTCAACATTAATATGACACCCAAAGGTGTCAATTTGACACCCATAATGGTGTCAATTTGACACCCATAATGGTGTCAATTTGACACCCATAATGGTGTCAATTTGACACCTTTAGGGTGTCAAACTCAATATGACACTTAAAGAGAGTCAATATTACACCCCATTTGGGGTGTAATGGCATTTTCGAAAATGGGTCCTCAGGTAACCACCCAAAGGTGTCAAAATGAATATGACACCCTAAGGTGTCATATTTTACACCCATAATGGTGTCAATTTGACACCTTTAGGTGGCCAACTGAGGACCCATTTTTTGACGCTTGTTTTAGTGTCAAAATGACACCAAATTATTTTTCAGTGTAGTTTCTTATACTATGCCTTTGTCTGCGAAGCTCTTGATAAAAATCGTAGATTTTGATCCATTTTTGATTATCGTCGTGATTTTGGGGTTGTCAAACAGTGGTTCTTGTAAAATGTTTTCCTTTAGGACTGGGTTTGGGCTAGTTGGATTAAGGAGTTTCCATGCCTGTAGGTACTCCAAATACAACTTGGGGTCATGTTTTCGCAGTTTGCCGATGATAGTTTGGGGTCTAGTTTTAAGACATTAAGCCCAAGTTTTGTGTTCTTATATTTACCAAGGAAATATTCTGCGAGTTGTCTATCTTTTCTGGGGGTTTAAATATCACCATTAAAGCCCCAGGCAGCTACTAAATGGTGGACAAACTGACTGTGTATCTTACTAGATATTATTTACAACATACAGAATCTATGGTGTTAAATTAATAAAAAGGGGGCATCGTCAAAATTTCATTTTTACGTTTCTTATCTTTGTTATATCAACTGATTTATACGAACAATATTTGAAAAATACATAAACATATTTTTGAAAAGGAATCGGAGTCTACTGAACATGGATATCAAGAGTAAAAGGCATTTAAAACACTTGGTATTGCAGCGCCCTCTATTGCTCAAATGTGTCAGATTGGCAGATTGGCTGGATAAAGCCACTGGTGGAATGAGTAGATGCCTGGGTCTTTAAACGAGCAAATCTCCTCTCCACAATAATGACACTTGTATTGTTACGGTGATGTTTAACGATTTGCTTACCTTATTTATTAGTCATCAGGTGCTACGTATTACGCCCACCAATGAGAACCAAGTGAACATTCTTCGAAATCTTCAACATTCCGATCTTGGAGAAGAGGTATGAAACATGTGATGTTTTCACTAAATTGACTTCTTGTTTTTGTTTTTTGTTTTTAATGTGACAGACCTAAAAGTGCATAAAGTTAACATTTTGGTTTTCCTGAAAACGCAGCTTTTAAAAAACCACCGCTATTGTATTGAAGCAAGGGTTGATCAATGCAGCCCATACACGTACCTGTCACACTATCGCGTGTTCGAAACCCAAGTGAGAAAATACAAATTACATTTTGTCTCATTCGTTTCGATGTAGCGTTCTTAATTGTTAAATCTCTGCGAACAATATCTCAAATTGACTAGAGGGGAAATTAATCATTATTTTAAAAACTATTTTTAAATTTGAAAATAGTTATTAATAATTATACATAATTTGTATCGCATACAAAGAATATGTATTATTATAATTAGATTCCCTTATTTGGAAAAATCCGTGCTCTCTAAACGGTCGAGGGAACTTCATATTAATCAATAGTTTTATATTTTAAGCTGGAACTCCATTTTTAGAGTTATGATCGTATTTATCATTATTAAGTTGGTATGATTATTATTATTATTATTATTATTATTATTATTATCATTGGTCAGTTCTTTTCTGAAGCACTGTATAAATTGTACGCAATGTGTGCTTGTGATATTGACCAGACAACGTTTAACGTATTTTTGTGTGAACCATTCATTTCAGCTGGATTTCTGGAAAGAGCCCTCATACGCCGGCAACCCAGTAGACATCCGGGTATCCCCTACTCTACGTGAAGATGTTGTGCGCAAGCTCGGACGCCGCGGGATTCGCACCCCTGTAATGATAGAAGACCTACAGAAGTTGATCGACGAGGAAAAGAGTAATCTCCCACTCGCCTTTAGTTATAACAATTACAATACTATATTAGATGTAAGTGCAATCAATAAATCAATGACTCAATAAATCAATGAATCAATAAATCAATAACTCATTGAAGCAATGAATCAATAAATGAATGAATGAATGAATGAATGAATCAATCAATAGGTGATTGATTCAATCAATGAATCAATGGGAGAATGAATAGGTGAATGAATCAATGAATGAATAGGTGAATGAATGAATCGATCAATCAATCAATCAATCAATCAATCAATCAATCAATCAATCAATCAATCAATCAATCAATCAATCAATCAATCAATCAATCAATCAATCAAGTGAACTATGTTCCTGAATAATAACGTCAGTCGTTGTCTCATTGTATACGTTATTCGTCACTGGGCCTTCACGCCGCGAATATGGAGTTATTTGCTATTCCAAGCACAGCTGTCTTTCTATGGCTTCGATATCGTTCGGAAGCGAAGCATAATAACACGGAATTAGCTAGCACGATAACGAGCCTTATATTAACCTAGTGTTTGCCTCATCATTTTCATGGGAAAGGACCAATTGCGAAAGATAGGCCATTATATTCTAATTAAAGGTGTATGTTCCGGTATCAGAAGAATCCCCATATTTTTTTCATTATGTCTGTAAAATCTTAGGGCTCACAAATGTTCCATTTATAAATTATTGGTTAAAATGTAGTTAATTACTGCCAAAGGTGGTTAACCACTAGCCAGTTTGTGTACTTCTAAATGGGCAAAGTTTTGCGACCTTCTGCTTCTAAAATAAGAATCATTGGAGTTATGCAACTTTGGAATGTGACAAATTTAAGGATGACCTTCAATGTAGAATAGAAAACATTAAGTTGAAAATCGGGTCAGCAATCAGAACAGCTATCTTTAACTAATAATTATTATGAAAATCTTTGCAGATTGAGCAGTGGGTACAGGACACAGATGCTACATTTGTGGAAGCGACCGCTGGTGTTGTTGGCCAATCGTATGAAGGAAGAAACATCAGATATCTTAAGGTAAAACACGTATAGTCATACATAAAACAGGCCGCAAATCCAATTTCCAGACTTTTTTCTTCTCGGAAACAGAAAAGGGACCATTTTAACATGCGAAGCAAGTTGCAGTGGCGTGCGCGGGATATTGTGAATGGGGGGGGGGGGGGGCACTTGGCCATAAATGAAATCCCTCGACTCAGTACAAAAAAAAATAGTTAAAGGTAGCCCCAATTATTTTTGCAGTCACCTCGTGAATTTCACGTAAGTGTTGGGGAGGGGGGGGGGGGGGGAGGGGGGGGGGGGGGGGAGGGGGGGGGGTCAAACAATTTCGCGGGTCAAACAATTTCGCGCAGTAAAAATTAAATCGCACAGTCACAATCGCATCGTCACAAAATCGCACAGTCAAAAAGACAGCAAAGTAAACAACTAATGGACAATTATGAGCGTTTTCATCATTTTTCTCTATAACATTTCCTTTTTTTACCAACCTGGTGCACAAATTTGTCGATTACTACATCTACAAATTTGCCGACTATTTGTCTATTTGGATTCCATCCCCTCCTCCAAAAACACTCTAGCGACGGCCCAGCCAGTAGTTTCCCCGAAAGATCATTTTCCCCCGACTGATAGACCAAACTGGGGGGGGGGGGGGGGGGGGGGGGGGTCAAACAATTTCGCGGGTCAAACAATTTCGCGCAGTAAAAATTAAATCGCACAGTCACAATCGCATCGTCACAAAATCGCACAGTCAAAAAGACAGCAAAGTAAACAACTAATGGACAATTATGAGCGTTTTCATCATTTTTCTCTATGAACATTTCCTTTTTTTACCAACCTGGTGCACAAATTTGTCGATTACTACATCTACAAATTTGCCGACTATTTGTCTATTTGGATTCCATCCCCTCCCCAAAAAACACTCTAGCGACGGCCCAGCCAGTAGTTTCCCCGAAAGATCATTTTCCCCCGACTGATAGACCAAACTGGGGGGGGGGGGGGGGGGGGGGTGGGGGGGGGGGGCTAGGCCCCCTGTGCCCCCCACCCCCATTTGCGCATGCCACTGGCAAGTTGTATCTTAAAAACAACTTAGCACCACTAATTATAGATGTAATTGATTAGCAGCCATCTTGTCACTTTTAAGAGAAATTCTTGATCAGTACATTTCCATCTCATAAATATTTCGGAACCGATTGGAAGACAAAGCATAATGTCCAATCACAGGGCGCCGCGTAATCTGGCTATCTTCCCCGGGAGATACAAAACCACGCATCCACGTCAAATAATTCTCTTCCGCCTCAGTTCTTCTGAACCGTTCGTTGTGTTCCTGAGGATTTTCTTCATCATCACTCTTTGCCCATAGGCTATATCGGCCGATATTTTATAATAATTTTATCATATTGCTGTATTTAATTATAAACTGATTGTGAAAGTGTGATTTCTTACTTCGTGTCTTCAACTTTGATTTTAATCTTAGACAACAAGTAAATGGCAGGGGCTATAACAACATATTGTCCCTTACCCGTTTCATGATGTATTTGATAGCACACTATTCATGCTATGTATTTGACGTCACGCACCAAACTCTTGAATGTAAGAATATGTCGGGTGCGAATCCTTTTGTTGTCCTGGCTACATATAGATGACCTCTATTGTTCATTGTTTTATCCTTTTTATATTTAGATATCAAATGGAGGTAGTAAGAAGGCGATTGTATTCCATGGAGGTATCCACGCACGAGAATGGATTACACCAGCAACTGTTATGTACATGGCCAGATATGTAAGACTATAACAACAACACCAACAACATCAACTGCAACCATTATCTTGTGCAGCTGATGGTGGTGTTGTTGTTCTTAATGTTAAAGATCTGCTATTAAATTTGCATGAGAAAAAAGTACAATGAGAGAGAAAAATTACCGACGAGCCTATGGTACAAATCTATAATTGACGTTGTGATTGTTAAATATTACGCCTTACTCGGCCAAACATCCTAAAAACGCTAATATTTCGTTGTATTCCTTTCCAGCTTTTGGAAAAACGCACCGGTGCTGATGATCTCTTAAACATGTTTGATTTCTACATTATTCCAGTCATGAATCCAGACGGCTATGCATATACCCATTCAAACGTAAGATGACGTAAAGAAATAAAGACATTCTAGAGTTTATGAGTTACTGATCCTTTTCTTCCGATAGAGGGGATAGAGCTGTTAGGCAGGGTGCTGTTATGCTTCGACTTCGTTTCAATAATCGTGGCAGCATAACGGGTCAGTGATGAATAGTGTAGTCAATGTCAAAGGGTCCAATTCTAAATAGGGTCTGCAACCACTTTGAGTTGGGTTGATCTGATACACTCATGCTTAATTCCAACTGGTATATGTAGGACATCAAAGAACAAATTTCATATTTATTTTGCTAATTTTTTCAAGCTTTAAAACGATGCATCACACTTGAAAATTGATCATTCATTTTTGTATTTCAAAGTTCAATATTACCCTAAAATGCTTCATGTTTTTTATAGATTCTTGGTAAATTTATTTTATCCCCGTATCTGTAACAACACTGCCCTGGCGACTTTGTTTTGGGTATTGTGTGAGTAGGTAATGAATGCGAAAGTCTTCTGACAATTGCCATGCAGTTTTTCTCTAATTCGGCTTTCGTGCAAATTGGTCATGTAAATGTGCCTATAGATAGGCCTGCACATAGATGATCACATGAAATTACTGTAAATGAACCATCCAAATTGTTTTGTGTTGAATAAATTAGAACAATTAAATGTATATACTTCATTGCAGGATCGTATGTGGAGAAAAACCCGCAAGCCAAATCCGCGATCTAATTGCGTTGGAACCGATCCTAATAGAAACTTCGCGATCGGATGGGGAGGTTAGTAGATCACAAAGATATTAAATAACATAAGTTTACACATATATATATATTTGTATATACAGTCCCGGGGTTGTTTTAGAATGCATGATGCGGTCTGGGATCGAGTTTTCTGACTCAAATGAAGAATACATCCATTGTTGTGTTAAAAGTCAAGCGCAGAATATTACCATAGTTATGTCAAATGTCAATTGGTTAGGCCAAGTAAAATAAATAACATGTTTATCGTCCCCGCCGATTATTTAAAACATTTTGTTTCTCTCTAAAATAACAAAATAGCAATTGATAAGGGAGCAGTTCCATTGTGACGATGCTAGCGTTGTGAATATGCTAGCGTAGCGTTTAATTATTGTTATTCTTGTTGTGGTAGCGTAAATTAAGCTTACTGCCTAAAATTTACCTTGGATTTGCGTTGCGTATTTATTACGCCTGTTTCTTGAAGAACACAAGATGTTTACGTTTGGTCAACTAGGGTTTATATATTTGATCCCTTGTCGTTTTATTTATCAACTTCTTACTTATGACAAACGATTGTGTCGATTTAATATGTGACAATTTTCCCGACGATACCGTTCCAAAACAGGCACGCTGGAAAAGAGAGCGAATTCTCCTCCCAATCGCCCGCATGTAGTTTCAGCCTTCTGATTGGCTAAGAGTTGCGCTCATGTAGTTTCGGCTTCTGATTGGCCAATACTTATGTGACGTACTCGTGAAACTACTTGTGGCACCAATGTCAACCATTAGGGGTGAGCATTTGTGTATTATTATACTGACTTCCTCACACCCCTGGAATTCCTGTAGGATTGTGTCAATCCTTAAAATTTGAAAACAAATTTTTGGTGTGCTTTCATTTACTACACACAATGCCAAAAATTATGGACAATTTATTTGAGGGTGAAATTTTTCCTCAAATGTTGTAATAATTTCAAAATAGTAATTTCAAACAATGCTTGAATGAAAATATCACATATTCTATTAATATAGTGTTGATTACTTTTTCAACAAATGATAATAAACAATTTATATACTGGCTCTCCCTATTTGTAGACACTCTCTACTGTTGTAAACACACTGTGGTAAATGGTAATAAACATGAAGTGTCATCCGAATTTGGGTGACTTGAAAGAGTCATATTGAAATAGTGTCCATTATTTTAGCACTAACATCAAATATTCATCGTCCTTTGACTGCAATGTTCTTGATACATTTTATATTTTATGTACATCAATGTACACCTTGTACATCTGTGTACATTTTGTAGTGTTGTATGGCACACTTGAAGTGAAGTGAAGAGAAACGAAGCTTAATTTGCAAATGTCCTTAAACAACTGAAGCGAAGTGAAGCGAAGCTACTTGCAAATGTTCTTAAACAACTGACGTGAAGCGAAGCTACTTGCAAATGTTCTTAATGAGAACTGCTACAACTGAAGCGAAGCGAAACTACTTGCAAATGTTCTTAATGAGAACTGAAGCGAAGCGAAGCTACTTGCAAATGTTCTTAAACTGAAGCGAAGCGAAGCTACTTGCAAATGTTCTCAATGAGAACTGCTACAACTGAAGCGAAGCGAAGCCACTTGCAAATGTTCGTAGGAAACTGTAGTTGAAGCGAAGCCATAGATGCACTCGTATAAATTTGCAAATGTCCATAGAAAACTGTGTGCCATACATAAACATTTTCACAGATGCTTTTTATACTTTGACAATGCTTAACTACACATAATATTTTAACAACTACAATAGCCCAGCTTGAGAAGTAAATATTACTTAACTACAATTGGCCTAAGCATGTTAAATATCCTTTTGTTTATATAATGAACAAACCAGAGATATTTTATCTCCTACTTAAAGCATCAGCATTACCATTTGAAACTCCCTTTCTATATTCTACATGGAAAGTGAACTGCTGTAAAAGTAATGACCATCTCATTAGCCTGTTGTGTGTAGCACGTGTGCTGTGATCACTGTAAACTTTTGTCCAAAAAGGTAATACCTAAGTTTGTCTATTGACCATACAATTGCCAAACATTCCTTCTCTGGAACAGAGTAATTAACCTCATTTGGTTTTAGCTTCCTGCTCAAGTACACAACTGGGTGTTCTTGGCACTGATCATCTAATTGACTCAAAACACCCCCAATTCCAAATTTAGATGCATCTGTTTGCACTAGGAATGGTTTTGTGAAGTCTGGTGTGGCTAATATTGGTTTACTAGTTAGACTTGCTTTGAGCTGCGTTTGGTTCCGTCTTTTTGGTAAGGTCTATTAACGGCTTAGCAATTTCAGCATATTTTGGGACAAATTTTCGGTAATAACCTGTCAAGCCGAGATATGCTCGTACATTTTTCTTAGTTATGGGAGTAGGAAATTTTTCCACAGACTCAACCTTATCCATCATGGGTTCAATGTGCTTGTTCCCAACAGTATGGCCTAAGTAAGTAACTTTCTGAAATGCTATCTTTGACTTAGTTGGTTTGATTGTCAAACCTGCACCTTGAATTTTACCTAGAACAATATCTAAGTGTGTCAGGTGGTCTTCCCAAGTTTTTGAGAAGATACATATATCATCTATGTACTGCCTACAAAATTCAGAACACTCTTTCAACACTGTATCAACTAGTTTCTGAAATGTCGCACTACTATTTTGCATTCCAAATGGCATGACGTTGTACTGATACTGACCAAAAGGTGTGATGAATGCAGATTTTGCTTTTGATATTTTGTCCAAGGGAACCTGATAAAACCCTTTGGTTAGATCAAATGTTGTAATATAGGCACCTTATGCTACTCCATCGAGAATTTGATCAACTCTTGGAATACAATATGGGTCGAATTCTGTGACCTTATTCAGCGCCCTATAATCTGTACACAAACGAATATCACCATTTGTTTTGGCGACAACAACTATGGGTGAAGCATATGCACTAGTTGTAGGCTCAATTATCCCTAACTTTAGCATACCGTCTATTTCATCTTTCACTTTCTGTTTAAGTGTGTACGGTGTTCTATAGGCCCGTTGCCTAATTGGTGTCTCATTTGTTGTCTTTACTGTGTGACTGATTACATTGGTTTTTCCTGGCACATCAGAAAAAACTTTGCTATGCGCACAAAGTACAGTGGAAATTTCTTGTTTCTGTATTTCTGATACTGATTCACAGATTTTTGTATCTTTCCATGTCTGAGTTTGAGTGTATTTTAGATCAATGTCATCTCCTAGAAATTGTTTTTCGAGATCATTGTCCTCATCTTGACCGACATTTTCTGAGCCTATTTCTTGTACAACCCCAGTCACATAGTAACAATCTGATATTTTGTTTTCATGGTCCCTGCTATACCATTTTTTACAAAGATTGGCATGCAGTACTCTTTTTGACTTTCTCTTGTCTGGCATTAAGATTTCATAGTTGGAATCTCCAACTCTCTTAGTGATTTTGTAGGGTCCTTGCCATTTTGAATCTAGTTTTCCTGCGCATACAGGCATGAAAACTAAGACTTCCTCCCCTACTTGATATGTCCTATCATGAGCATTTTTGTCATAGTGACATTTCATTTTCTCTTGACTGATCAACTTTCTTTCTCTGGCACTTGCCATCCATCGCGTCAAGTTTGCTGTCATTTTTAGGAGATGCTCTGCAATATCTGTGGGCACTTTTGTTATAGTTAACCAATTTTCTTTGATTAAACTCAATGGACCCCGTACTACCCTTCCATACAGCAAGTGAAAAGGAGAGTATCCTGTGGATACACACGGTACCTCCCTATAGGCAAAAAGAAATAAAGGTATTTGATCATCCCAATTTTCTTTCTGTTCCTCTGTCAATGACTTGATCATGAGCGTCAATGTACCATGGAATCTTTCATCAAGCCCATTCATTTGTTGGTGGTATGGTGTTGTGGGAATTTGTTGAATTCCTAATTTTGAGCACATTTCAGTTATTATTCTAGACAAAAAATTTGTACCCATGTCATGAATAATTTCTGACGGTAGACCTACTTTCGAGAACACAGTTATCAGCGCATTAGCCACAGTAGTGGCTCTCTGATCTGGTAACGGAATAGCTTCGGGATACCGTGTAGCATAGTCTGTTACAGTCAACATGCATGTGTTACCTTTTTCAGTGACCGGCAGAGGACCCACGATATCGATGCCCACTCTTTTGAAAGGAATGTCAATTACTGGCATCGGTTTCAATGGTTGTTTATTCTTGATTTTTGTCTTGTCATTGTACTGGCATTCTTTGCAGCTTTGGCAGTATTTTCTAACTTCATCAAAGATACCTGGCCAAAAGAAATGACTAGTAATTCTGTCTGTAGTTTTTCTTACTCCCATATGACCTGCCTTGTCATGAGCTATGCAAATTATTTGCTGCCTATATTTCTTTGGAACTACAATTTGTTCCTCTGACTGTCTTTCTTGTTTACTTTTAGGGACCCACTTTCTCATTAGGATTCCAGCACGCTTGTAAAAACAAGTATTGTGATTTATGATGTCACTTTCTATGACTATACTTTCTCTAACACCTTGCAATGTGTCATCATCATTTTGTAACTGCATTAGAGTTTCCATGTCACTGTGCAGTAAATTTTCTTCTTTGTCACGTTTAGTTTTCTTCTTGACTCGGACCACTTTTGTCTGCTCATTTTCTTGTGGTACATGTACTTTTTCTTTACTCTGTACCTTAGGATTCACATAATTTTGTAAATTTGCCTCACCCTGTACAAAACTATCAATTTCTTTAGATTTCTGCGCCCTAGTCATTATCATGATGGGTTTCGCATTAATCCAGTCTGCCCAAGAATCGATATCTTGACCTAGTAGAACATCGTGCGTAATGCCTTCTAGTACAGCTACAGTGAATGTACCAGATACTACTTCACAATCGATATGTACTGTAGCTAGTGGCGCACTAATGATGCCGTTTATGCCTCTCAATGAAATGTATTTGCCTGGCACATAACAATTTTTTGGAACATATTTAGCTTGTACAGCTGTATGCTCACACCCAGAATCCCTGAATATTTCCACACCTTTACCCTCAACGGTACCATTCACAAGAAATATGTGTTTTGGATCCTCAACCTGATTCTGAGCATTTTGTGTCTGTGGCACTTCACATCTATACATACCAGTACTTGATGTATTTTTCTCACCACTTTTTGCCCCCCGACTATCACCATTGTAACCACCAGGTTTTGCTCCCCTACTATCACCATTGTAACCACCACGTTTTGCTCCCTGACTATCACTATTTTTGTAAAAATCTGGTCTGTGTGATGCATTTTGTGGTCTATCATTGTTACCTTTTCTGTACACCCCATTGGCTACAGATCCATGTTGTTGGGAATTTTGATACTGTTTTGGTTGCCGTTGACTCATTTGATTTTGTCTATGGCCTTGATTTCGCTTCCAGTACTCATCCCTATGACTTGCAAATTTTTCAGCCTCTTTTGCCAATTCATTTATGTCAACAACATCCTTATCCAGCAAGTGTTTTTTCATGTCACCAGGTATTTTCTTCAAAATCTGCTCCCTTATCATTAGATTTGAAATGCCTTCTGCATCATCTGACTTGATGGCAGAATACTTGATCCAGCAATCATAGTTATGTTTAAGCTTATGAATGAATGCTGTCACACTTTCATTTTCACCCTTGGATGCATTTCTAAATTGTTGCCTATAAGCTTCTGGTGTCAATTGAAACGCCATAAGAATTGTGGTTTTCAAGGTTTCATAATCATGATCGGGATCTAGAATTGTGTTTTGTGCATCCCTTGCCTTGCCTACAAAACATTGCGACAACCTTCGCACCCACGAACTTCCATCCCAACTTTCACGTACAGCATGGATCTCAAAAGCAGTGAAAAATGAGTCCGCGTTTTGACCATCGCCAAGTCTTAGAGTGTATCTATCTAATTTTGGTGCACCCCCCATATTACTACTTGTTTCACTGTTTGACACCTCTTGCTGAACGTCTAATTTTTTTATCTCAATTCTTTCCATGACCTCAAGCTCTTTTTGTTTCATTTCCCGGTCTTCTTTTTCTTTACTTTCCTGTTTTTCGAGCAGCAGTTTTTGCATTTCTCTTTCTTTTCCACGTTCTTCTGCTTCGCGCTCATCTTTTTGCTTTTGGTATTCTAACCTAGCTATTTTCTCGTCTCTCTCTTCTTTATCTTTTTGTTTTTGGTACTCTAACCTAGATATTTGCTCGTCTCTCTCTTCTTTATCTTTTTGTTTTTGGTACTCTAACCTAGCTATTTGCTCGTCTCTCTCTTCTTTATCTTTTTGTTTTTGGTACTCGAGCTTTGCCACTTCAAGCTCTAATTGTTTGATTTGTACCAAGTTATTTTCGGCCAAGTTTTGAATAGAAGGATTTTCAACCGCGGCATTTTCAGGTTCCTGATCATTTGGTTCCAACATTTTGTCAGTTTTGTTAGCTTTGATGTGCGAACGCAGAACGCGATCAGTACCGGACATGAAATTTGCTTAGCCTAGGCCAAAGTTTAGTACCAATCCTTTATTCATAGCCTATACCCAATTTACCTGAGTAGTCTGACTCACAATACCCTAGACATGCATGTAGGCCTATAGGCCTGCCAATTTATAGTTTATACCATACACGTAATTATTACATGAGGATGTAGTTTATGCAGAATATCGCGCGCATGTGCATGTCCAAGCGGTTATGAATCACACAATTACTATACTAGGCTACTAGCAAATAAAATTGTACTAAAGGCCTTACATTTAAAGAAAGGCTCCAAGCTTGGCTAATTTTACTAGGCCTTAAACATCAATACAATAGAATACACAATATTTGAAAAAGCATCTGTGAAAATGTTCACACTACCATGTATCAAACCATTGCATGCATTGAAAGCCTGCCTTCTCCTCACATCACGATGTCAGTAGTACTAGTAGCAGCATAGCCCTATCTTGGTACCGGGTATACACAATTGTGACAAAATTGTGTACAAAAGTTGTAGCGTCAACAAACTCACTAAAAGTCTAAACTGCTGAATTCGGCGATTTCTTCACCACCAGTCTTATTCTAACGGCGATCACGGGTGTTTACAAAAGTTGTAACATCGAAAAGAACACCGCTGCCAACCATGTGACGATGCTAGCGTTGTGAATATGCTAGCGTAGCGTTTAATTATTGTTATTCTTGTTGTGGTAGCGTAAATTAAGCTTACTGCCTAAAATTTACCTTGGCTTTGCGTTGCGTATTTATTACGCCTGTTTCTTGAAGAACTTCACTCGTTTGAAACACAAGCTGTTTACGTTTGGTCAACTAGGGTTTATATATTTGATCCCTTGTCGTTTTATTTATCAACTTCTTACTTATAACAAACGATTGTGTCGATTTAATATGTGACAATTTTCCCGACGATACCGTTCCAAAACAGGCACGCAGGAAAAGAGAGCGAATTCTCCTCCCAATCGCCCGCATGTAGTTTCAGCCTTCTGATTGGCTAAGAGTTGCGCTCATGTAGTTTCGGCCTTCTGATTGGCCAATACTTATGTGACGTACTCGTGAAACTACTTGTGGCACCAATGTCAACCATTAGGGGTGAGCAATTGTGTATTATTATACTGAATTCCTCACATCCATTTATACGCGATAAATTTATCGCGACTGTACCGGGGCCTGATATGTTTTGGACCCGATGTTTTTCAAGTTGATACGCGCTAAAATAGACATCAGGCCCCGATAAAATAGACATCGGGGCCCGATACGAGGCCTCTGCCATACCCTGGGGTATGCTCCCAAAATATAAATTTCATCAATAACATTATCTCTAAAAACATGAAATGCTGAATTTGTACCTTACAACTAGAATAAATAACCGAAGCTCTATTTACATACCGACCACTTATCTTTCGTTATATTTAAACAAGCGGTAATCTAATACGCTACTCGATAAATAATCCTTTGCTACTCGCAACTGTACGCGCTAAAAATCTCATCGGGGCCTGATAAAAAACTCATCGGGGCCCGGAACATTCTCGCAATTTTTATCGCGTACAAATGGAACTGCTCCCTAAGGGCATCTGTCACTTAGTGACAATGGATGTATTCTTCATTTGACTTTCGAAATTACCATGAATTTCTTCACTTGACTTTTTGACACAATTTTTGACATATATATTAATCACTTTCTGTGAACCTGTATTACTATACTGTATTAACTATACTAACAGATAATCTGTTTTGCAAGAAATCATGTACTTAGCTTGTTGACCTCAATGATTTATTTGATCTATTGTTGGCCTTACATATTTAGTAGTTTTTTGTAAATTATATTAACCATGTTTGACACAAATAAATCAGTCTGCAATTTGTTTCTGAGGAGTGAGGGTCTATCTCAGGCCTTCACGAAACAGTTCTGTAAAACAATATGTGATTGCTCAAGTCGTTTTTAATTATCTATATATATATATATATATATATATATATATATATATATATAATTAAAAACGACTTGAGCAATAAATTTTGAGGAAACCATTACTAGAAATAGTGCTCAACTATAAAATAGGAGCGAAATAGATTTCAAAATTAGTGGTGGACTTAACATATCATTGCAATACAAATTTGTTTCGTATGGATGGAAGTTAGGCCATCCACATTCCTCAGTTGCTATGCGTAGAGTGACAAAAATAGTCATACCGTACTTTAAACAGCACATTATTATGGTTATAACACAGATGGAATACCAGGTTTATATTACAAGAGTCAATAAGTCAAAGAGTCAAAATGTCAAATAAGTAGGGCACTTATAGTCTAGGGTGGTTTAAAAGTGGATAAGAGATGTTTTCTTCTGTGTCTACATCCACTCACCAGTTCATTTCTGTTGTTTAGGGTTGACATAAGTGGTTTATGTATGATGAAATACTTTTCCGTTAAGCACAGGTTACATCGCTTACTGGTAGTTGAGTATGGCTTGCTTCTAGCGATTATTTTCCACTTTATATTATAATCCACATTTTTGTCAGCTAGTGACCAGATATATTGGCTTAGTGCTGTGGCGTTTCTTTGGTGTTCATTTTTGAAGCTGCTGGTGTGTCCATAAAATCTTTTTTTGAATGTTAGCTCTGTTAGTCCGATATATGATTCCTCTTTGAAATTGTCTTGCCTGGTAACCGTTGGTTGGTTCGGTCCTGTCATGACTGACAGCTCGTGACCTTACAGATACTACGCCACAAATAACGATTTTCAGCAAAGGAGTAACAATCACGGAGAGGGTGTCCAGTAATCAATTTTATTTGGTCAATCCACCGGGAACGAGGTCTGCCTCTCTTGCGCTTCCCTTCAATCATGCCTTGCATGATCATCTTCTCTAGGTTGTTACCCTTGCGACGTGAGATATGGCCGAAGTAGCTCAGCATTTGGGTGTTGATAGCATGAAGAAGTCGTTTAGACACCCCTATTTCTTCAATAATACTGGCGTTGGTCCTTCTCATTGTCCATACGATACGAAGCATACGCCTCCAACACCACATCTCGAAAGCAGCTATTCTGTTTTTGTCAGCTTTGGTTAGGGTCCACGTCTCGCATGCATACATGGCAATTGGAAATACAAGGGCTTGGACTAGCCTGGTTTTTGTTGCTCTGGTTATTCCTCTGTCAGCCCAGATCTTGCTTAGGTTGATCATTGCTGATCTGGCCATTGCTAAACGGTGTCTAATCTCTTGGCTGCAACCACCCTCTTTGGTGATCAGGGATCCAAGGAAGTTGAATTTCGAGACCGATTCCACCTCATTACCATCAATTACGAGAGGCTCTCCAACACCATCTGTGCCTATGGACATGATCTTGGTCTTGCTGACATTTAGACGTAGGCCAAGCTGCTCACTCTCCACCTTGACTTTCTTCAGGAGTTGCGCCATCTCTTCCATATTTGTTGCAAACAGGGTGGTGTCATCGGCATAACGTAGATTGTGTATTTGGTATCCACCTACTGACAGCCCCCCTGGCCAATCATCCAATGCGCGTCTCATTATAGACTCTGCATAAAGGTTGAAGAGTGCTGGTGAAAGTATGCACCCTTGACGGACTCCCTGACCTAGAGCAAACCAATCACTATTTCCTTTCTCAGTGCGCACACAGGCAGCTTGACCATCATACAGATTGCGAATTAGGTGGACGAGGTGGTAAGGGATTCCCATTTCTTGCAGTGCTGTCCACAATGCGGAATATCTCACACAATCAAAGGCCTTAGCGTAGTCTATGAAGCACATGAAGAGCTCCCTCTGGAATTCAAAACATTTTTCCATTATGTGACGTACATTGGCTATCTGATCTCTTGTGCCGCGGCCTTTCCGGAAACCGGCTTGCTCAGCAGGAAGTTCACGTTCAAGATGAGGTCTGAGACGTTCGTTGATGATGTGCAGCAGGATTTTGCTTGCATGTGGTATCAGAGCGATAGTACGATGGTTTTTACACTCGCTAGCATCCCCTTTCTTTGGAAGTGTAAGGAAAACTGATCTCTTCCAATCCTCTGGCCATACTCTTGACTTCCACACAGTATTGCACAGCTTTTGCATAATAACTGCTACAGAATCATCAGCTTGCTTCAGGAGCTCACTTGGAATATCATCTAGACCAGGTGCCTTTTGACTTTTTAACTTCTTGATGGCTTCCTGGACCTCAGACAGAAGAATATCAGGCTCATCTTCACCTAGTGGAGGCGGGGGAGACTCCTGTGAGCCATTTGTCTCTTCTTGGGACGCATACAGATTTTCACAGTAGTTTTTCCAACGATCCTTGATTTCGTCACTCTCAGTCAAGACCTTTCCTTGCTCATCCTTGATGATAGCCAATCTAGTTGTCGTTTTTGAGGTGATGTTTTTTATACATCTAAAGAGCTCTCTCCTGTTTTTGTGAAAACTGTGATCCTCAAGTTCTTGGCATTGCTGTCGGATATGCTTATTTTTATCTCTCCTAGAATTCAATTGAACCTCACTTGAAAGTCTTCTGTATAGGTTACTGCCTTGCAGACCAGCTTCCTTCAATTGGCGTCTTTCATCTGCTAAGTTGATGGTTTCATGTGACAGCCATGATGTGGTCTTTCTCTTATGTTTCTTAGGAACATGTTTTTTGGCTGCGCTGAGAATAGAGTTTTTGATGTCCAGCCAGAGTTCATCAGGAGTTGTTTCCTCATCTCTAACCATCAGTTCTTGAAACAGATTTCTGGTCTCCACTCTGTATTTGTCATCAAGATGTTGCAAATCAAATCTGCAGGGTTTGGGAGCACCTTTGGTCATCTTCAACTTGATTCGAAAATCAGCAATCAGAAGTTGATGGTCACTACCTATATCTGCCCCTGGCAGGGTTTTTGCTATCTTGATAGAAGACTTCCACCTACTGCTAATGAGGATGTAGTCAATCTGGTTTCTTGTGATGCCGTTTGGTGATATCCAAGTGTACTTCCGCCTCGGGTGTTGTTGGAAGATTGTGTTTGTGATAGTAAGTTTGTTTGCTACACAGAAATCCACGAGTGTACTACCTCTTTCGTTTCTGCTTCCCAAGCCATGCGGGCCCAAGGCCATGGTTTCGTCTTCGCTTTGAATGCCTTCTCCAACTTTTGCATTGAAATCACCTGTTATCATGATGATATCTCTCTTCGGAATGCCATCAAGGGTTTCCTGCAGTTGGCTGTAAAAACATTCCAGATCTTCATCAGAGGCTGCGGAGGTTGGTGCATATATTTGAATGACTGAGAGGTTAATAGGCCGAGCTTGGAATCTGATGGAGATGATCCTGTCACTGACTGGGTTGTAGCCCAAGACATACTTTGAGATGATTTTACTGGTGATGAAAGCTACACCTTTGCTCCCTCCTTTCTCATTTCCTGAGTAGTATATGGTGTGGTCATCTGTGGAGAAGTGGCCTTTTCCTGACCAGCGTACTTCAGCAATACTTAGGATGTTCACTTTGCATCTGTCCATCTGTCTGGTCAGAAGCTCCAGAGTGCCAGGCTGTGATAGCGTTCTCACATTCCATGTACCAAATCGTATGACTTTTCTTAATTTAAGATCCTTTCCCATAGTCCTTCCTTCGGCTCCATTCGGTAACCGTAGCTTGATAAATTACCCCTTTAGTTAGGCAATTTCTGTCAAGTGGGCATGTCTTTTTGCCACAGCTACAATTAGGTTTGTTCAGGGCTGGTGCTGGAGGTGTGTTTTCAGGTTTGAGTGTTGATTTATTATGCGCCGATATGATCTGCTGCATGTTCGGCATACATGAGTAGCTGATTTTTACTGTGTTTCTGTTCAGAAGCTTGTGAATGTGGTGACCTGGTGGAAAGCACTTGTCTAAAATACCAAAGAATTTCTTGCCAACATTTGTTGATACGGTATCACTATGTGGAGGATTGAACCATGTTATGTTGCGTTTTCTGTTGCGTTTCCTTTGTGCATTATTATTCCGGGGTTGAGGAAAAAAATCTAAGCTTAGACCTTCCGAGAAAAGGAGTCGTTACTCTGAGTTTCATGCTTAACGCAATCATCAGACGACAAGGATACTGATTGTGTGACTGGTTGGTTATGGACTAGATTAGCATGCATAAACTTTCAATGGTGTTTAATCACTAAAAGTGTGTCACACTTCTCCAGTCCGTAAGCCAGCCAGACCATTTCTCAGGACCGGTCTAAAAGCTTCGAGATAGCTTAATAGTTAATACTTAATATATATATATATATATGCATAGAAATTTAACCCTGGTTCAACACATTATCACTACAAATTTGTTTCGTGTGGGAACGTTAAACATGACCACAATCATCAGGTGATGATGACTGACTGATCAGTCAGTCATCATCACCTGATGAGTGTGGTCATGCTCCCACACGAAACAAATTTGTAGTGATAATGTGTTGTACCAGGGTTAAATTTCTATGTATATGTATATGTGTATTTCTATGTATATATAGCTCCACTTCACGGTGTTGAGCACTATGATCCTGTTGCCTTCACTTCTATATTTGATTGTATATATATATGTATATATTTACATATACAGTCATCACAATAAGTAATTGACCAGGTAATACATGTGCTGATAACTCTAAAAATATAACTCCTAATAAACATATTAAATTATAAACATGTTGAGAAATTTCTCTTCTTGAATTTGAGATATTACACGCTAATATTGGCTGATTATTAAGGAAGTTGCAATCCCAAATGTACTGTCAAGTCTGATTTTCATTTTCATATTTTCATTTTCAACACGGGCACCCGTCGATGGCATGGTTGTTGGATAGTCGGCCGGTGGCATTGTTACGGTTGATCAAAACGGTACACACGCTTTACCTGCCATACTCTCCCCGTGTTGAAAAGAAAATGTTAAAATGAAAATCAGACTTGCCCTAACGTTTAGGATCGTAACTTCCTCATTAATCAACCATTCTTAGCGTGCAATATCTCAAATTCAAGAAGAGAAATTTCTCAACAAATTTATTTTTAGATATGTTTATGTGGGAGTTATACTCTTAGAGTTATCAGCATGTTTATTACCTGGTCAGTTACTTATTGTGATGACTGTATATATACACTGCCGCCCATAAGTATTTCTCCTCCTGGAAGCTTGCAAGTTATTACTGTGTTGTCTACAAAGTATTAAACCATCCGACCCAATTACCATTTCATTGTGTTCATGGTACATTTTAAACCAATAAATTCATGTTTCCTATTCAGATTCATGATTTTAAAGCTTTACAATTCATGATTTCATCGGGCAAGTCAAAATTCCAATGTAAAATCGCCGTAATAAATCACCTCATGAATATCAATTAGCTCATTATCGGCAGTGTAACCAGGGAGGTGTTAAATAGAAAGGAGTGTGCACGACATTTTAAATCCAATTCGATTACCCTCTCAAGTACCACTTATCCGATTACGCCTTTGTACCAGTCAGTGATCATGAAAGGCCCTACCACTCCAAGCATCCTATTCATTATAGAAGCCTGCGTTACGAGTTTATGTCACAGTCGACCGCGCATCACTCTACTTGATCGTACTAGGGACCTGTTTTGAAATGACCGGTTGTGACCTTTAGCGGAGAAACATTTTAGAGAACATTTCTTCGTGACGTTATTCCGGCCAGTAAATAAATTTCGCCAGTATCTAATTCCTTGCGAAGTTACGAGTTATGACAGCAAAAACGCGATCAAAATTGGACGATTATAGCGAAAGTTACGACATTTTCGTCAATTCCCCACAATTTATAAGTATAAAACACTTATTTTTCATACTGTTATCATATTTTTACGCGGATAAGTGCGGACATTATAACACAAAGCAAATTAAAGTAGACTATTTCCCGCATCTATTGCATGTAATTTTGTTAAGGCCCAAGTTGGCCCAAATGTAAAAATGTGTGATAATTTCGGAAAAAAGTACCGGAAGTACTTCTGTCTGTGGATAACATTAATGTGTGCGTCACTAGGTTTTGATGTAGGTGTCGCTGAAGCAATGTCTTGTGGGTCAGTAAAATGTCCATTTGGTTCGAGTCTCGGCGATCGATCATCATCTAACGGATTAACTTAATGCTAATCCCAGCATTGATAACTAATGGGCATAACGCACGTGCGGACAATAGATTGCCTCTTCGTGCACTCTCCTTTCTATTTAACACCTCCCTGGTGTAACGCTATAGGACATTTTCAACTGAGATCAACTAGTGATGGAAAACTCCATGTGCAAAATTTTATAAATGATAATTGGCATGCGCAGTTTATTGGAATACCTTCAGAAGGAACCATTCCAGCTTAAAAAAAAGTTATTTTTGTGATGACGGTTTATGTTTTTGGCAGATATTCATCTTTATTTAAGGCGCGCACATCTAAAATTGTTTTCAATACAATCGGGCTGAAATAACATGGAGAACCAGCAAAATTACAAAGTGTGCATGCACGTAGTTCATTGACCTATTTGCTCCAGTGACCTAACAAACCACGTTATCAATAGAATGATTCAAAGCAGTAGAGTTTCCAACTATTTCATCTTCACAAAGGACCGCTCAATAAACAACATACCAAGACATAATAAATCCTTTTTCTACTATGCCACCGTCTCTTCTCAATCCCAAACAATAGGGAGCTAGACTATCCTATTCAAATCAGATGAATAGGATACTTATTGTGTCCATACTCTAACAGTACTTATTTACAGTCAATGGGTCCCCGGTGCTTTTTTAACTTGCCGAATTTGCGTTATTACGGCCCGATATGATTTGGTTTTAAAAAGATGAATTTCTGCCAAAAACATAGTTCAACGTCAGAAAAATAACTATAGCTGGAATGGTTCCTTCTAAAGGTATTCCAATAAACTGCGCATGCTAATTATCATTTATAAATTTCTGCACGTGGAGTTTTCCATCACCAGTTGATCTCAGTTGAAAATCCCCAAAGCGTTCCACTGCCGATAATGAGCTAATTGATATTCATGAGGTGATTTACTACAGCGATTTTACTCGATAAAATCATGAATTGTAATGCTTTTAATTCATGAATCTGAATAGGAAACATGAATTTAATGGTATAAAATGTACAATGAAAACAATGAAATGGTAATTGGGTCTGATGGTTTAATACTTTGTCGACAACAAAGTGATAACTTGCAAGCTTCCAGGGGGAGAAATACTTATGGGCGGCAGTGTATAAGCTAATATAAGAAACATCATAACCCTAACACCACCATATCCCAAAATACCACGACTGGGCACGTTGGTACTACCCGGCGTGGAAGTTTTTTGATGAAAAAATGGACCCACTCCATACAGTCTGGGCAATACACTGCATGACAGCCGTGGTGAAGTGTGGAATCCTCGCCTCTGGTGCGAGAGGTCCCTGGATCAAATCCCGGGGGGATCAAATCCCGGGGGGATCGGGGGAATATTTTGGTCGATTTTCCGCGTTGAAGAAAAAATTCTGAAAAAAGTGGGGAGTAGAGTTAGGGTTAAAGGTGCCTTCTTAAGGCAATGACAGAAACTTATTATATATAGCCTATTATATAATACATACAATCATTATTCCTGTCATTTGATTAGTGGATACTACAGGGTGACCCAGAAAATGTTGAACCCAAAAATCACAAAATTCAATATTTACCATTAAAATAACAAAATATTGCATAACTCGTTCACCAGCTATATGCACCATACATTTAACTTTCTGAAACATTTTAGATCATAAAAATAGGCCACACGAAACTTAAATTACGTGTAATTTTGTAAGAAGTGTTGTTTTGTAGTGTAAGTGAAGTGCAAAAACAATGGTTTTATGCTACATGAGCAGAACAAGTGCCTGTTTGAAGTGACAGTATCTCATCAATATTCATTTATTATGTAAATCAATATTATTAATTTATAAGAGACTTTGAAAACAAAAACTGAAGTCCCCTTGACTTCATTTGAAAATGTTAATTTGATAAATACAGATCAAAAGAAAAGATTATACTTAACTCACCATACTTAGAACAGAATTAAGTTTCATATCTGAACCAAGTTACAATTTTTCACTTTTACAAAAGGGCGAAAACACCCCCTGTCACACAATCAAGTGTATCTTTAGTTTGGCAAGGCCAATTTACATAATCTAAAGTTCTCCAGAAAGCTGAATAAATTATTTACATAACTGTTGATAACAGAATGCCATATTTATTTATTTTCATTTTTAATTATTTTTTTTAAATTGTGATTTTTGGGTTCAACATTTTCTGGGTCACCCTGTACATCATGTGACATGACATTTTATTTGAACTTTTTCCCCACTATTTCACTGGACGGAAACAAGTTCCCGTAAAAAAAGAACCATTTACCTGTGATGAGGAGCTGCGATCGGGGACATAGTACCTTTTCCCCCGTGCTCGTGATAGCGATAATTGATTTGACCTTCGACATGTTTGTGTCAATCGATGCAGATTTCGTGTCGTCTGCATTGTTTATTTTTTATTTCGCTGCCGTTCGGACTAATTTTCACGGAGTTTATCACCAAAATGGGGAATTTGGGTTTCGGCTTATTGGTGAGGATGCATTTGTGCAATAACTCAAGAATGTAGACAGTTCTAATACGAAAAGGCAAACCAAATATCAGCAAGAGAAAGCTTAACGACCGACTGGACCTTTATTTATTAATATATTGAGTAGGCCTCCTGCCGCCTAGAACTATATTTTATCAAAGTATTTAAAATGACAGACATATTTTAATAATGATATAAAACAAATATTTACTGTAATAAATATAAGAGGACCTGACGTTTCGATTCTAACAGAATCTTTACCTTCGATAAAGATTCTGTTAGAATCGAAACGTCAGGTCCTCTTATATTTATTATATTTACTTACACAGGCTATTTTTGTGGATAAGCAGTTTGCATTCAGATTTTACATTACAAATATTTACTGCTCAATATTCGGGAAATGGTGCAAAATACGTCTCCTCATTGACTGGAGGACCGTGGTCCTATACTATCCCATGACCTCGGGGAAAAAGTAGATCAACAGTCCTCCGTCACCTCTCGGGGAGCTTTTTTGCACCATTTCTCTCAAGAATAGTATAATGTATCAGTAGATCATTCCATAACTTAAGATGCACCAGCAGTAAAAGTCCTGTTACATACATACAAGACAAAGATGATTCTCTGATGATCTAAGTGTCTATTAGGAACAACAAAATTGTATACAGTTCCATAGGTAGGGGTGTGCAAGAGAACATATAATTTAAATTAACTTAATACTTATTCTTTCTAAAGGTGGAGGCTCAAGTGGTAGCCCATGTTCAGAAATCTATCGTGGTACTTCTGCGTTCAGTGAACCCGAAACTGCAGCGCTCAGAGACTTCATCGATGGTCTTATTGGTGGAAATGGCGTGGCCATGTACAGCGATTACCATGCATACAGTCAGTACTGGATGACTCCATATGGTTACAGTTATATTAAACCTGATAATTATGCCGACCAGGTAAGGCATATAATTTTGGCCTACAACGGTCCTTTATTATGGTCGACATAACCGGGTCGCCATCTTGTAAATGCTAGACCTACATTATTAAGCCAAGGACTGGGAACAATTGATTGGCCGGAAAAAAGTGTACACGTGCTACCAGTAGTGATTTGTCCCAGTATTGGGCGATACTGGTACATAGTTGTGTTCCAGTATCGCCCGATACTGGAACATTTTATGTGCCAGTGTATCGGTCGATACTGGAACACTGACTTTGTACCAGTATCAAACGATAACGGGTGTTCCAGTATCTGGGACCTAAAGTACATTTTCCCGATTGGCCTTTCACGGTTGATTTTTATGTTTCCTACAAAGTAATGTATAAATAAGTAATTGTCGATAAATAAATACAAAAATGCAGAAGATACAAATGAAAGAGATTGATTAATAATAGATAAAGAGAAAAATAAATACATAACAGTAGATAACAGTAGACAACTATATATAAATCAATAACTGCACATGTGATCCGAAACATTGTCCGGATCAATATTCAGATCAAAACATATTAAAAATAAAGAGAATCCCAAAAATATCATATATTTTACAAACCATTAAAAAAAATAATCAAGATTTAGGTTTAATTGTCTATAGTTGATTTATCTCTTATGACATCCCTTACCATTCAACGGGAATGAAATGAAGAGCTGAACATTTGAGACCGAGATCAACAAAATGGCCAGAATTGATAAAGACTTCAACACAAGAAAGTCATACACTTTGTTTAGGTCTTAGAGAGTGAATTCTGATTATTTGTTGACCAAAAAGGCTACATAAACATTTGGATGAATATTTTTGGCACAATTTGGTACTCATTTGCTACCAAACAACAAAGATATGATTTAGCACCATTTAATCAAAATCCGTGACGTTTCCAAATTTACATTTTCAACACACTACGCGGAGAGAAAATGTTGTGTGTGGCATTGCATGGCCCTGTGTGACAGCTTGAAAATTCGAATTTGGACGCGTCACTGATTCATTAAATGGTGCTAATCATGGCCTACCTTTGTTGTTTGGAGGAAAAGTTGGTACCAAATTATTCCAAATATCTATGTAGCCTGTTTGGTCGAAACATTCGGATTTAACTCTATAGGACCTAAAGAAAGTGTATGACTTGCCTATGAAGCTATCGCGAATAAGTGTAGTGCATAGACTTCTATTATATGAGTTATAAAGATTTATTCCGTAATACACTGAGACTAAAGAGGCTAGGCTACCCTACCTCTTTTCAAGGCTCTTTTGTAGGATTATAATTGCTACTTCTGAGCCGACATCCTAGCTGATATGACATTTGCTTTGCTTTCAATTAATTTATCTCAAAATGGGGATAAAGTTTCTAAGTATAGGAAGACTTACGACTAGGCGAATTCGTGATGTACTCATAGGTATTAACACCATATTTATCAAGCCCAAATTGTGTTAATTAATTATATCACAACTTACGTTTTATAGAATGCTGGAGCAAAGGCTGCCTGCGACGCCCTGAAGGCGGTACATGGTACGGCTTATCAGTATGGAAGCATCATTAACGTTATCTGTAAGTAGATTCAAATTAATTCGTACCTCCTTCAACAATCCGACTCTATGAGCAATTATGGCAATAATGATTAGTAAACCCCATATAAAGAGCTGTCGATTTCGTATATTTTGGGTCGGTCGGGACGGGCCCGTAACATGTTTTCTTTCGTTGTTATCCATGTCAAGATCACCAAGATTGACCTTTTTAGTAAAAGAACCAGACATATATATTACCACTCTCCTCAGTGGACAATAGTATTGAGTAATGTACACTTCATTCAGTTGGTATGTGTCACACAAAACGACCCATAGGAGCAGATTGAATTCCTTGGCCTACCGTGGGGTGGTTCTTACATGATATTTGACTCAGTACTTTTGTCATAACAGATCAAGCATCTGGAGGCAGCAGTGACTATTTCTACGCTGGAGCAGGAGTACAGTACTCTTACGCCTTGGAAGGCCGTGATACCGGAAGATATGGATTCCAACTGCCCGCGTCTCAGATTGAACCAAGTGCCGAGGAGAACTGGGAAGCGTTGAGAGCCGTCTGCGCCTACGTATATGCAAACTGATCATGCGCTGTAACACTGCAAAAAGTGCAGAACACATGACGCGTTCAGAACATGTTCACGGTGTGTTCTCCAGGTGTTCAAGAACATGTTCAAAATGTAACAGATTTAGAACGTGTTCTGAACGTGTTTTGGATAGGTTCTGAACACGGTTCTGAACGTGTTCAGAACACATCAAAACATGTTCAGAACATGTTCTATATCTGTTACATTTGAACATGTTCTGCAGTTTTTGCAGTGAATGTATAAGGGAATCGGAAGTAGAAATAATCATGGACATTTTAATTGTGGTGTTAACCGGCGTTTGCTTTCAATATCGGACAACTTATAATGAGTTATTCTTTAGCTATCATATATTTTACAGCCCTTCTTAATTGTTCTCTAGGCATTGACAAGCGGGATTTCCTGAATTTAGGCTTCACTATGCACATAAACGTCAAAGTGTCAAAATCCTACGGTATCACACTGTCAGTCTCAAATTGCACGTCATTAATTAAACACTCACTTTCATCTAACCTGAAATGGGTTCATATTGTTTTCGGTTGCTGTCTCTAGACTACGAAGTGAACCATCTCTTTGTCCTCCTCTTAGAGAATAGAGAGTTTAATATATAATAACTGGGTTAAATAGAAAACAATCTGTATTTCACGCAAATCAAACGAATGTAATTCATAATATTGTTAGTGTGGCTTGTATTTATTGTTTGGACATTATATACAGTCCTCAAAATAAGTAACTGACCAGGTAGTAAATATACTCTTAACTCCAAAACTATAGCTCCTACGTAAAAATATTAAATGATAAAGTTGTAAGGAAATATCTTTTCTTCAATTTGAGACATTGTTCATGAAGATCAGTTAATAATTAATAACACTACATTGGTAAGGATATAACAAAGTGTAGTTTACATTTTCACATTTGAGATTTGAACACGCAGGACCGTGTGACAGGTATGTGCATGGGCTGCATTGATCGATTGAAGTATCCGCGATCCTCATCTTACTATCAATCTGTGAGTTATCGCTACCAGTTAATCTGCCTGTTGCTAGTCCGAGGCTGTGTGTCGACGAACAAAATGTTAAAATGAAAAACTGACATTGTTTTGGTTGTGGGCCCATAACTGAGTTAATATTCATTCGATCTTCACGTGTAATATCTCAAATTGAAGAAAAGAGATTTCCTTACAATTTTATAACCTAATATGTTTACGTAAGAGCTATAGTTTTGGAGTTCAGAGCATATTAATTACCTGGTCAGTTACTTATTTTGAGGACTGTATTTAGCATACGTGACATGAAGACAACGTTATGACCTAGTCACTAAACCCCAAGTCACAAGTCATGTCAAGTCACAGGTAGATCTGACTGGAGTCACGTACGTTATTCTCAATTCTTCTCATCAAGTCAATTCAAGTCATGTCAAGTCACAGTTAGATCTGACTGGAGTCACGTACGTTATTCTCAATTCTTCTCATCAAGTCAATTCAAGTCATGTCAAGTCACAGTTAGATCTGACTGGAGTCACGTACGTTATTCTCAATTCTTCTCATCAAGTCAATTCAAGTCATGTCAAGTCACAGTTAGATCTGACTGGAGTCACGTACGTTATTCTCAATTCTTCTAATCAAGTCAAGTCAAGTCAAGTCAAGTCAAGTCAATCCGATTAGTTAAATCAGGTCAAGTCAAGTTACTGGTTGATTCAAGTCAAATCAAGCCAAGTCACATCAGGTTTTACTGAACATGAACCTACTGACTATGAAATGTGTAATTAATGATATACCGTGTTATGAAAAATGTAAACGTCCTGAAAAACATGAAAATGTGTCATAAAATGTAATGATATACTATGTAATGTGCGTAAACATGTTGAAACTATGTAAAACGTGGAAATTATGGTGAACATGTGTAACACTTTCCACGCGGCAGACGTCTGCAGACGACATTCCAAAATTTCACAAAATGTTTCAAAAATATTACATTTATTGAATTTCATTACCATATTTGGAATGACCTTGAGAAATGCATTTTCATTAGTACAAACATGCCTAGTATTGGCTTAGTAACCCTTGAAATAGACATTGAAAGCCTTGGGAAAGGTTTTTGGAAAAATCTGTTATTGTTGGACACTTGGAGTAGGCCTACTCTAATCCTATTGGCCCGGCAGAAATCAAGAGTGCGTCATTCACTGGCGTGTTACAGTCCATGCAGTTCATGCTTTGAATTGACGCGGGATTTTTGAAAGAGATGTAAACTTGTGTGATTATGAAATGAGATTTTTAGCTTCTTTTAGTTTTGGTGAACAAAGTTCAGCTGAAATAATAGGCATTACGATGGGTTAGGCCTAATATTAAACAAATTATATATATAAATGTCAGTAGCCCGCTATGATTCCGGTAAACTACGTCATATGCAGGGCCTCTATTGTAAAACACCCGTGGGTTGGCAAACTGCTTTATATCATAATATAATTAGGGTGTCATTAACCTTCGCAATAGTACTATTGATTAACGCAGTTGACAATTGACCATTGGTGTCCAGTCAACATAATGGTGATAAGGTCAAAGATCTTAGGGCATTGTTGGGATTCAAAGCAATAACGAATTTGCAACTGTTTATTTGCGGTATGCAATATATTGCTTAAAATAATTAATTGGGCTATTCCATTTGCAATCCATACCCCGTATGGAAGATATTACTACTGTACTATACCCACAGGGAGTGTGAAATTCAAATGGGATTTGGAATCTTCACTCAATGTTAACACTTTCCACGCGGCTATTGGTTTTACCATTATACAAAACAAGTTTTTCAGAAACCTTTCCCAGCTTGCAAGGTCTATCTCAAGGATTACTGAACCAATACTAGACATGTTTGTACTTATTTCAATGCATTTCTCATGATGATTCCAAATATGGTAATGAAATTCAACAATTTTGACATTTTGAAATATTTTGTGAATGTTTGGAATGTCGTCTGCAGACGCCTGCCGCGTGATAAGTGTTAAAAATATAAAGGCAATGCATCATCGGGTTCGGGTGTATGGATTTCAAATGGAATAGCCAAATTGGACGCCAAAGTTTGAAAAATTACAAAAAGCATTCCAATACAAGTTAATTTTCACAAGCCTTGTCAAAAATATAGGATGGCAGCTTTTAAATACAGGGACGGTGCATCAAGACGACGGTGGACACGAACGGCCGTTAATTTTAAATTTCCGTTGGTTTCAATGTAACAATGGATTTTGATTATATGACACTATAAAATTCATCACACGTTGGAACTAAATTATTTCATCCTAAAACCACTGAGGGGGGCTAACCATCTGCAGTGTCAGTATCATTTTTTGAATTTAAACCGTTGTTAAGCGTTCGTCCCATTCACTTGATCACGTAACCTCGTTCGCATATTTTAACCTAAATATTCGTGAATACGCCCGTGTCCAACGTCGTCTGGGTGCATCAAACGAAATCGGACTCTGTTTCTATCGTCAGTGAATCTGTTGAAAATCGCTCAACCGTAACAAACTTGATGTAGGCTAATCTTAACACTTTCCACTTTCCGGGCAGGCATCTGCAGACGACATTTTAAAATGTCACAAAATGTTTCAAAAATATCAAAATATCATTACCATATTTGGAATCACCACGAGAAATGTATTTAAAGAAGTACTACAAACATGCCTAGTATTGGTAGGCCTACAGTAATTCTTGAAATAGACTATGAAAGGTTTCTGAAAAATCTGTTTTGTATATGGTAAAACCGCGTGGAAAGTAATTCGTCGCTGTTTAGACATACCGACACATCACGAAAAACAGCGTTTTGAGAAAATCGTGTTAGAAATCTTTCCAATTTTTAAAGACTTGTTAGAGAGCATTTAGGCCTAAATCAAATGTCACTATCATTGTCAAAGAACACTAATAGATATATACTTATGTTTGTTATGAGCATGTTACAACAACAAATTGCAATTATTAATTTATACGAGTAATTATGTCATAAAGTCATGTGCCGGTATCAGAAAGAAGAAAAACCTTCATATTCGTCCTACAGTGATATGCCAGTGATATGCCGGTATGTCAGAACTGCAGTGGCACGGTGGTTTATGGCAGAATATTGTGATGTGCCGGTATGTCAGAATACAAAATGAGGTTTTCATGCCGGTATTATGTTAAAACCCTGGCATATCACACTAATTAGTGCGGTATCCCATTAATGAATGACCTTTTTGTCTCATTTTTTTGGGAGAATAAAGAGTTTCATTTGTAGATCATAAAATTCAACTTAACTCATTTTGCCCAAAATGGCACATGTGTAGGTAAGTCAGAACAGCGACGAATTATGTTGCTATATTGCAAAATTAGGAGCCAGACATCAAATAATAAGAGCAATATACCTGCCTATAATTGTATATATAATTCAAACACTTTAGCAGAAAAGGCAGTATTCAAGGGTAGAACACAAATTTCTGTTCATTTGATCATTTGCAATATCGATATTGGTAGTTTTTGCTTTAAATAACCATTATTTCATCACAGATAAAAGGGCTATTTTTAACCAATCAAAAAGCAATTTAAGAGGATTAACCTTTGCAATTATATGTCCTAATATAGCATTTTGTTCTGTGGTCTCTTTTTGTAAACGTGATAAGAGAGGGGTTTATCAAGTTCAATTGTATATGCACAATCCCATTGTAGCCTACAGAGCAGAATATTAATGGGTTTACACAAATTATCATACTACTCTTATTCTGTCATGGATTGTTCTTTGCAGGGTAACAATAAATTAAGTTTGACTTTAAGATAAAAAACGAACTATTCTGCCTTTGAACAAGATTATCGAAAGCTCAGACCGCTTACAATTTGGCTTTAACATATTCCAAGCGGCTACTAGTTTTGCCATTATAACCGAAACCCTTCCCATCTTTCAAAGTCTTTTCTCAAGAATAACTGAACCATAGGCATGTTTGTACTTATTTTGATTCATTCCTCATGGTGATTCCAAATAGGGTGATAAAATTCAATAAACTTGACATTTGTGAAACATTTTGTGAAATTTTGGAACTGTCGTCTGCAGACGACTGCCGCGTGGAAAGTGTTAATATAGCATCAAGTTTATTTTGCCTGGCTGATTATACAGAGTTTCAAGATGTCAAGAAACAAAGTCCTATTTTTGATACACCCTGTTTACAATTGTAAGTCAAGCTCTTATTTTCCGTTTACTTTCAACCCAAAACCATGTATACAGGGTTACCCAGAAAATATTGAACCCAAAAATCACAAAATTCAAAAAAAAATTTACAAAATATTGCATAACTCGTTCACCAGCTATGTGCACCATACATTTAACTTTCTGAAACATTTTAGATCATAAAAATAGGCCACACGAAACTTAAAATACGTGTAATTTTGTAAGAAGTGTTGTTTTGTAGTGTAATCCTCCTCGTGACAGAAAAACCAAATCCTTTTTGTAATCTAAATTATATTCAATGCTACATGTATGATGTATTGAATATTGATTTAGATAATGTGATGTGAATACTAGCAATAGAAGCCATCCATGAGTCGGTCATATTTGTATAACTAAAGTCTGTTCCCAAATTTGAAAAGACTAATACTACAGATCAACACGTTTAAATAACCCGCCAAATGTATAGGTCATTCTTTGAACAGTAAGACTTGCATCAAATTGAACTGAACAACAAATACTACGGGAACCTATTGAGGTAATTCCTTGATGTCTGACTGTGCAATCGATAGGGATTTACATAAGTTTCGTAAAAATCGTTGAGTCATGAATGCAACCTTTGAGTTGGGGGGGGGGGGGGGTATACTAGGGTTTTTGTTTAATTGTACATTTAATATACCGCGAATAACTTGTAATGTTGTTCAAAAATTGTTGATATAGGCCGAACGAAAATAACTTAAATCTAATAAATCCTAGACTCATTTTACAGACAACAACACCGTTTACAAATCCGTGTGTATTTAGGGGATAGTTCAATGAGAACTATATATTTGGGTATAAAGCGCTGAGGATTTCAGGAAAATCGAAATAGCTCAGTTGGTAAAGATTAGGACTCTCAACCAAGGGCGTCCCCAGACCCTTTTCATTGGGGGGGGGGGGGGGGGGGGGGTGTAAAGGTCATCAATTGCCGACAAAGCCATTTGTGCCGACACTAAATTTCTTTTGGCTCGCTTCGCTCGCCGGAATTCGTACACGCATATTTTAAAATGAACTGTGTGGTCAGAGGCGTCAATCCGTTTTCAGACACATCACATTGGGGGGGGGGGGGGGGGGGGGGGGGGGAGGGGGTACACAAGTTTGATAATGATAATTGAAATGTTAACATAAAGCAGCATATAACGCTGATTGAATAGTTCTGGGGGAGCCAAGGGCGTATCCAGGACTGTTTTGATGGGGGGGGGGGGGGGGGGGGTGCAAAAATCCTCAAGCCATCTTGTTAATCTTAAATATTGAAACGTTGAAACTATACAAAGAGCGCAAAAATTGTGATTTTGAAAGGTACAGTATGACGTTTAAATGTCCTCCACATAACATTTAGGGCATAATTCTGTTATACCATCCACACCCTACATTAGTAGTATGCGTCGTTCATGCACTGTGAATACCCCTGTGAAGGGTATAACAGAATTACTCCACATTTAGAATATTTGTTGTGGTTTGAGGGCCATTTTAATGTTTAAACTTGCAGAAAATATGCGCGCTAAGCGCGCAAAATTTATCAGTTTTTGAACTAAAATGGTCATGGAAAACTGTCTTGTTAAAGCTTAAATAATGAAACATTGATACTAATACGCGCGAAGCGCGCAAAAATTGGCATTTCTAACACTTAAATGGTCAAGTATGACGTTTTTGAAGGTTTGATATTGCATAGTTACATATATATCAAGTCCAAATCCAAATCGTATGGTTTGAGGGCCATTATAATATTAAAGCCTGTAGAAAATATGCGCGCAGAGCGCGCCCAATTTTTCAGTTTTTGAATTAAAATGGTCATTGAAAACTGGTTGAAGCCTTCTGATACTATACATTTTGAAACATTGAAACTAATCGCGCGCAAAATTTTGCATTTGTAACACTTAAAGGGTCCAGTATAACGTTTTTAACGTCCCACATATAATATTTGGTTTGGTTCGAGACCATCATAATGTTGATACCTGTAGAAAGAATGCGCGCGAAGTGCACAAAGATTTTCATTTTTAAACTAAAATGGTCATGGAAAACTCGACATATAGACCTATACCATTACGTGAGATAAGTGGCGTAACTAGACTTTTTTTCATTTGGGGGGGGGGGGGGCAAGAAGGGGCAGTAACTTAAAATGGGGGGCTCCTAATGGGTGGTCTCCATTCCAGTGTCAAGAAATGCGTGCGTAGCGCGCGAAAATTTTCGACTTTACACCTACTTTTTGCACGATTGAGCTGCATTTCGGCTCTAAACAAGCTTGTACCATAGAATATTGCATTTTGGGAAGACATGCGCGCGTAGCGCGCGAATTTTTTTTCTTCATTTGGGGGGAAAGCGGGGGGGGGGGGGAAAGGGTTCCAAGTGGGGGGGGGGGGCTGCGCCCCCCCTCCCGCTGGTTACGCCACTGCGTGAGATATCGATTGTGCCCCTGGTGCACACACAAATTCTGGTCTCGCGCAAATAACGACAGCTGTGCTTATTGTCTTAATTATAATGATAATTTGCATTGTTCAAGTCGAAGTTAAGACAGAGTCTAAGCTCTTACATTGCATTGACACCTAATCGTTGGAGTTGGACTTACTTTTGCGATAGACTGATAGTGGGCTTGCAGAGTCTACAATCAGTACAATGAGAGCAATTGGCCTACATCATAAGTATAGGCGAATTATTTAATATCTCGTAACCTATGTGCCAACATGATTGGCCATTGGCGACATTATTGACTTGGGTTTGCATTGACAACGACAATGATATATGCCTAGTTAGTTTAATTAAAGAGCAATACAGGTCCCACACATTGCCCGTTAGGCCTAGCCTATACTAATCCGACACAATTTTTTTTGCTAGGTGTCTTGACAATTAGCAAAACACTATTTGGGCCTATAGGCTGTTCATTTGCGCCGACATAAAATCTCATACAAATGGGCTCGTTCACACAGTGCCTACAAATTTATATGCCTACATTGCCTTTGTTTATTTTTGATTTGTGTTAACATAACATTATATATGCCGACACAACATTATCATTTGCGCATACGATATCTGTTATAGGGCTTTCTACCCCTTCTTTCCTTTTCCTTTCTTTCTTTCCTCTTTCCTTTTCTTCCTTTCTTCTCTCTTTCCTCCTTTTCCTTTCTTTCTTTCTTCCCTTCTTTTTTTCTCCCTTCTTTCTTTTTTCTTTCCCTTTTCCTTTCTCTTCCCTTTCTTTCTTTCTTTCTCCCTTTTCTTCCTCCTTCCTTTTTTTTTGCTCACAGCCCCATTATTTGCCGACAGATTTGATGAATGGGGGGGGGGGGGGGGGTGACACCCCCCCCACACGCCCCCTCTGGGGACGCCCTTGCTCTCAACCAGCAGGCCGTACGTTCGAATCTTTGTGGCGGTTTAGATGGTTTATATTCCTTGTGCTCTATACGTAGAGCGGTCGAGTCTGGGTAGAGGTCGGTTTTCATTTATATTGAAATCATTTTAACGTTATTTATTTATTTTGTATTTTCTTTCATAATTGTTGATGTTTATTTAATTATTTATCAATCAATTAATTATAAATAGGCCTAAATACAGTAGATTTGATTGATATAATTATTAATTTATATATTATTTATTTACATTAATTACTTCATTTCTTAATAATTATTATTTATTAGGTCACGTTCAGAGTGTATGCACCATTCTTAAATAGTCTAAAACGCAGAAAAATGACACTATTTAGGGGAGTAAGATTCATAATGCTACTTGATTACACACATTATGCCTAAACCAGAAAACAATAACACGTTATGTTTAATGGCTCCCATATTGTTTAGTATTCAATGATAACATTATCCATGCATGTACTGCTTACTCAAAAATCATCCACGGCTGAACAATAATCTTTAAAGGCCACTTCAAGGAGGATTATTCTTATGACGTTAACGAGTGGAGTACGATAAGCCTAGCAATGAATAGGCGGCTACAAACATATCTCGTTTGAGTCGGGGTTTGAGTGGTGTCGCGATTAGCCACCTCCTCCATCACCTGCCATGATAAAACCTGGCACTTGTACTAGAATCCCGATAGGTGTACAATCTGGCAAATGGGTCGTCACAACGGGGGTCGGGTGAACACTGGTCAGCTTAATAACACAACCTTCCTCGCGCTTTCATCTGTCTGCTTCACTAATTGAGCCATCGACAGTACTACAATAGTTCTATTGTTAACGCCAGATAAGTAGAGAGGCGGGTGCAGCGGGGTGTTAATCACTGATCCTTTTCCGATGCTTTTAACAATAGAAAGAAAAAAAATCGTTTTAATACCGGTGTAAAATCGGTGTAATACCGGTGTAAAACCGCTTGAGAGTTTGGATGTCGCCCCTTACACAGCGAGACGCGATCGTTTGGGTTGATCTACTGTATGGGTGGACGAGCGTAAAACCTATGGGCCCTGTTAAAACGTCTGGTTTGTTGTCAAAGGCAAACAGTAACAAAGTACCTGGATGACCGGGGCGACCTATACACGGTTGATTCCGTCAAGCCAAATTTATAAATAAAGGGGTGCAGTCCATACCATTACCATTCAATCAAGTTAGGAACAAAAAATGAGAATGAGATGCGGACGTGGTCATCTTACTATATGTAAGTGTAACTGTAAAGTGTAAATCAAAACAAATAATTGTCAATCAGAGCGCTCGCCTTCATCCAAAGGATTAACAGTCTTGCAACGCACTGCATTCCAAAACTACTGGCGCACAACGCTGTCATGGTCAAACAGACCGTTGTATTTAATGCGAGGAAATAATCAAGAATTGTTTGTTTTGAACTGTAGACTTCAGTTTAAGATCTTTATGATAAAGGTAGGTGTTACTATTTTCAACTTGATGTTTTTTATTCTACATGTACATGAGGGGTCATCCTTAAAATAGACATCAAAAGTTGAGTTGCATAACTCCAATTGGTTCTTGACAATCCTTTATTTGAGGGGATAAATTGATTTGACAGAAAATACCATATTCATGAATGATGAAATGTACAGTCAATTCATGAAGCATTCAGTTTATTCCGTCAATTCAATTTATACCCCTAAAAATACAGGATTGCCCTTATTTTAGAAGCACAAGCAGTGTTTTCACTCACCCTATACAAAGGTGACCGGTACCTGGCATCAAGAAATTCAGAGGGGGGGGGGGGGGGGGGGGGGGGGGCAATCCTTATTCGGAGGTACGCATAGCCGCGTATTTAAACATAAAATGACCCTATGGGATTTTATAAATAGCCATTTGCCATGCACTCATAGATCCCTCCTTGAATCGCTACTCCCATAGTTCACCCTGTTTGGAAGATTTGATAAAGTACTTACCCAAAGACACCTTTTTGGAAAATGTGGCAAAATTTGTAACCCAAAATGCCCCCTTTTTTGAATTTATTTTCTCGTTTTTGTTCAATTGGACAAGGGTAGGGCAATCCGCCCCATATTCAAGTTGTGGCGGTCGAAATTTGCACTGTCGGTTATCGAAGGCTCGTTTTTTCGCGCATGTTTTGAGACACCCCCCGTGACCACACCCCCACCCCGGGAAGGAACAATAGTATATAAAGTTATGATTTACATCGACCAAGTTTCATTTCATCCTGCTATGATTAAGTATGGCAGTTACAAGGGGGTTACTTCTGGCGCTGTGCTGCGCGGTTGTGTGCATGGGTGAAAGAGTTCGCTTCGAAGGGTAAGTGTAAACATTAATATCGTATGTCAGACAGTCCTACAGTGATATGCCAGTTATATGCCGGTATGTAGTTACACGGTGGTCTATGGCAGAATATTGTGATGTGCCGGTATGTCAGAATACAAAATGAGGTTTTCATGCCGGTATTATGTTAAAACCCTGGCATATGACACTAATTAGTGCGATATCTCATTAATTAATTACCTTTTTGTCTCAATTTTTTTGGAGAATAAAGAGTTACTCTTGTAGATCATAAAATGCAACTCAACTCATTTTGCCCAAAATGGCACATGTGCCGGTATGTCAGAACAGCGACGAAATGTGACAACTATTGTGTAACAATTGTAATCATGAATCGATTGCATTGTCCTTGGCTTTTTCCCTATTCGCTACACAGTGAACTCGCCCTAATTCATCGGTTTTACATACATGACTATAACAAACAAAATATTCAACCGATGATAGCAAAATTATACATTTTTGGAAAGCTCTCAAATAGAGGAATTCAAAAATGCCGTTTAAATCAGGAAAGGGTGCATACCCCCAAACATATACTTGTAAACACTAATAAATATGAAATTTAAACGTTTGTGCTCATTTACATCTCGATATAGTATATTTCAATATGTTTACTATTGACAACTATCATGTTCTGATGGGTAATTGCATGAGGAACTTAATATGCACAGTAAATTTATGATTGGGATAGGTATAAAAATATTATTGAGCTTAAATCAAAACAAAACAAAAAATCGATATTTTTTTCACAACATGTTACCATTAGGTCTTATCTAAATTCCAATAGCATATTTGGATTTCTTGTGAGATTACCGTTCAGAAAATATATACTTTTTATAGGGTAGAACAAACAGTTATTGCGATATGCAGATTCGAATCTCAGATGGTGTAAAATGTAAAAATCTGGACATGCAACGGTAAGGGTGGCGAGTTCAAAACACACGGCCATAATATTAGTTATTTGTATTCCATTTAACACAATTTAAAGTAGCCTGGCTCACAAGGCCTTATTGTCTGATTATTTTACTATATTAGTAGGCAGGCCCTGATATGACCCTATAAAAATTCCCTTTGAAAGGGATAACCCATGCCCAAGATGATTCCATTTATTGAGATAAAAAATAAAATAAATGGAAGGCACCGATTTTAATCATTTCGTTTTTTAAGGATGAAATTGCTCTTTAGGTTGGTCAAAGTTGGAGGATAAATACCTTTGGATTAATCCAATTCCGACCCTGCTTTGGATGTTTAATTCCATGTCTACAACTGAGACAACGCTATTTAAGGTTAAAGTGTATCCCAAGCTCAAAATAATTTTTAATTGCAATCAAAACTACATACTGCCAGCTATTCCAAAATTGAAATAAAAAACCCTCTTTTTATTATGCCAAGCACACACAATTGTCATTACTGATAATTGATGTTCTTATTCCTCTTTCAACACTTATTTCATGATGTCAATTTTTAACTTATGATTTTGCGCGAAACGTATTTTGCATTGAAATTATTGAACCAAAATAATAACAATCCATACTGTGAAAGTGTCACACTTTCTCAATAACTTTGCTGATAATAGTGAAATAAACCAGCTTCTCCATAATTGAATCTTTAAATTACAGTTACAGTTACATATTTATATTAGATTGGACTTTTCTTTTCATTTCTGGAAAACCGACTGCCATGTTCAGTGTGGAAAAACAGAAATCTTTCTCGCAATTGATGCTCATTTTGGTTTGTTATGAGCCAAGATAGTATACCTATCTTCGGATATTTTCAATAAAATTACTTATTTGGTGAAGAAGGTAGGCCATCTATTTAGCAAGTATCAGGGTTAACAATCTCTCTTGGGGAGCAATGACAAGTGTCTCTTACAAATTGTTTCCTATACCCGACTCTTGCTTGACTAGTCTGGTGGTTATCTACTATTTAGAATAACCTACCATTTGTATTCCTCACTGTGTAAGTGTATGGGTCGTTCTTTAAAAATCCCCATTGAAGACATGCAGTGGTAGGGTATATAATAAAGGAACTCCTAATAATACAATGAAAACTTTAAGACCTTATTGTGGCAAAGGCCTAAGCTACAGGGACCCGTTCAATGATGCCTTACAATATTCTACTATGCCAAAACACTCTTCCAAAGAATTTGCGTGGCCGGCATTTCTTGTAATCTCAATGATAAAACCATATAATGAACTCCCGTAAATTATATTACTATAAGCACACAATTTAATCATAGATCGACCGAAAAGAGACGAATATGAACTTTAATACACTAATTTACCAGAACTCGAGCAGTGATTCACATTTCCATTCTAAACAAAGTGTCTCTAGAGCTGAAATCATAACCTTGTTACATTATCTTTTATTAGAAGTGAGAATATGTTATTTTTTCACTAAAAATCATGACTTTGGTAATAGGCCTTTGAATGGAATTCCTCCATTCAAACATGAAACTAAACCAACTTTGGCACTTTCTTTTCATTTTTTGCACTTAAATTGCTGATATCAACAAAAGGGGTGTCATTTCAAACACAAATATGTTTTCACTCACATGAGAGGACTGAATTGAAGTCACATCAATTGTATTACTTGCAGAAGGATTTTCTTAAAGACCCTCGTTTGACCATATTTATATGCCTTTCATTGTACTGTAATGTCAATGGGAACCAGTAGACACTAGTGGCAGAAATCAGTGGGTCATGTGATGAAAATGATGCATGCTGGTGTTGCTCAAGAAATCTTTATTTGCCCTTATATTCCTTATCAGACCACCCCCCTGAGTAAAAGCCAAACTAATACCCCATGCTTGAAAGCATGGGGGAAAACCTTTACCAACTGAAATGATCTGCTTCTACGAGGGGCGGTCAGTAAATAATGAAAGTGATCATGGTATGGGATGCATGAGTGATTCTATTGAGGCGATAATGTGATCAATACAAAGTATGAACCTTTGTCTTTCAAACAATACACTTTTGGATTGTTAGATACCTTTGGTTATGTAACGTCATTAACATAAACACAATAGGTTTCAGACAATGACTGAAATCTGTCAATTATTTGGCTGGATATGTAATATGTTGAATATGGGTTGATTGCTACATTTGCGTATATCTCGGCAATGCAAGCATAAAAACAGATAACACTTGGCACATGGTTAGAATACACACTTATCTCTGTTTGACACTCTTTTTAGATCTGAATGCTTTAATACGAACAAGAAGGGACCATTTCAAATACGCTTTTATTTAGCAAAATCCGCAATAATATACCTTAGAAAACAACAAAGGATAAAGAACAATGGAGGGATTATAATTTAATAAATTGTTGTGGGATGTAAAGCAATAATAGTGGGGATTTCAAAAGGAGCTGTTCATAAAATTTCCTCAAACCATTGAAATTATGTGACGATTACTTACACAATACATATCTAGTAGCTCTAAAGATAAGAGTAATAAGAGAGGTTGTGGCAGCCATCTTTGATTGATACATTCCTGTATATCTTCATTTTGACTATCACAATATGTTTACACATTGATTTAAGCATTTTTCATTATTTCTGATTAGAATTTGAAGGCACAGTAAGCTTTTATCTGGTAAATTTCATGATTTTAGCCATTTTGGGCCCGTTTCAAATTATCTGCCGTCTGCGCATGCGCATTTTTTCTGCAGGTTTCATGCGAATAAGTTTGGATAATTAGTTAACTATCATATGGAATCTTCCAAACTGGTTAATTGCTTGAATTTTTCCTAAATTGTTTGATTTCCGCAATATTAGTGATTCACTGACTGGGCATTTTTTAATGAAAATTTGATATTTGTATACCTTTTATTCAATTGCTTCTCCTTAACTTTTTTCTCTTATACTACACATTCCAAATTACACAGGGATTAAAGTTATTGTCTTTTTGTATCATATTTATGCGAGAAAAAAAAATCGGGATTTACCTGCTTCTGATGTCATGTTATGCAATCTTCTTACCACGTGTTTCATAAAAACAATTCAAATTTCCCGCCAAATAACTGATTTAGCAGTGTCCCAAGTGTACTTACTTTGAGACAATGCTATGACGTCATAGTTCACACTTAAAAATCCAAAACTGTATTGTTTGAAAGACAAAGGTTCATACTTTGTATTGATCGCATTATCCCCTCAATAGAATCACTCATGCATCCCATACCATGATCACTTTCATTATTTATTGACTGCCCCTCGTACATGTACCAGTATTATATAGTATGGCACCACCTGTTGTGCCCATCACCTGACATGCCTGGCGGGTAGATCACTGTATGGGTTCGGTTGGTGTCCTGCACAACAGCTTCAGGGTATAGTAATTACCTGGATGCCTGGATGGATAGACATGTGCCCTAAACTAGCACCTAGAGACCAACTGACATTTTTGCTTGTGTATACATGAACTTATTTAAGGACATGGCCTGGGCTAATGCATGGTGACCTTATATGACTTGTATTGAATGGTGTACTAGATATTAAACCTTAACAAGAAGAGTCTTAAAAAAGACAAACATCGCTTAGGAGGGGGTAAATCTGTATAATAAAATTGTTCGTTTCTACCAGGAAGGTATGTTCATAAACTTCATTTAAGTATTGCTTTTGAACAAATACAACGTTTACATTGCTGTCATAAACTGTTCACAGAATACATAGTTATTTTATGTGAAAAAACTTTGACGCATTTTGATCGCCCTGTATTTTTGTTTGACAATTAGTAACCACGACTATGACTGGAAGGGCCTTGGCTTTGGATTCTAAAATCTTGGGTTCTATTCTTATTTAAATTTACTACGATAAACTAGGATATATAAAGTTAATTACATTTCCTTGTAATAATTCTTTTGTTACACTGTAAATATTTCCTAAGTCACCCTGTATAGGCCTATACTGGAATAACATTTTATATTTTCTTTTTGTAAGAAAGCGCTACAGAAAGATGCCCATATTATTTTGTGTGAAATGAATTATTGACCTGGTAATTGCTGTGTAGACAGATGACTAGGAATTAGCAATAAACTTTGTCAAGTGTTTCCATTAAAGGCACATGTAGTGTTAAAGAGTGTGGACGTACCATTGTTACCTTTTGACAGGTATACACAAACATTTTATTCTTAGTTAATCAGTTAAATGAAAATAGGTTTTGTTTACGACATTGCCCATGGATATTTTGTATCTAATTAAGAAAAGACTTATCACATCAAAGTCAACCAGGGACAAAAACAACTAAATAAATAATGGCTAATTAATTAAGTATCAGTAATTAATGGTCAATAAATAATTATTAATTAATAAATCATTAATTAATTATTAATACTTATTAATCATCACTTCATTATTGAGTAATTAATGATTAATAAATAATTAACTAATGATTACTTAATGATCAATTAATAATAAATAATGAATGACCAATAATTAAAAAATAAATAAGCAATCATTAATTAATTTCTAATATAGTTATTAAGCATCAATTTATTATTAATGAATAAATAATTAACTACTTTATGTTTAACTAACTTTTTACTAACTATTAAAATATTTCAAATTAAACAGCAAGGCAAGTTATAATACAACTGAAACCTATTCAAACCTTACATAGCAAGGCCAGTATGATATACTAGTATGCCAATTTTAAGTTAAGTTTAGTTAGTTCCAAATATCTTTCTGTCAGCAAAGCAATACAATATGCCATTAACACCATTCAAGGTCAATATCTTGAAGGCTCTTTGACCCCACATAATTGGACTGACTATATTGTGAGCAAAGACTGCAATGTAAGAACAAAAATTAGAGTGGAATACAAGTTATGTCGGCTGCTGTGAATGGATGACAGGATTATTTGTAAATAATGTGAGTGGCGTCTATAGCCAACTAGAACCATGTTTACTTGGACGTTTGGGAGGCATAATCTTACGCTAGATTTATAGTGACAAACTTCGAAATGCAACACTGTACCCATGGTGTAACCTTGCTAGCAATAATGTTCAACTCTACAACGAGGGTAATGGACGTGTACCAGTATAGTTTTGAGCCATAATGATCAAACAGTCTATTACATCTGCAATGAAAAACAGATTGAGACATTAACAGAACGGAGACAGTAACAAGAGAGACTTGGGACAAGTCTAAATTGAAAGCAAATTTCAGTTTCACTTGCCTATATCTACCTATAACACAACAAGTTCCAGACCAAGTGCTTTAATGTAATAAACATCCATTGCACGAGCAAATTTGCTCTCTACAATTAATAATATCATCAGCTTAATACAATAATTGCCTAAGTCATTCTTTTAACAAATTGAGATTTTTGCTTAAATCAGCTCTTTACCATGGGAGGCACCTATGGTTTAAGTGCCTAGTCAATATTTAACTCTAAAACGTGCTACTAAATCAAAAGGATTATTGACTAAGTCACGCGTGTGACTTGGGTGACTTGTTAAAAAGGTAGAGTATATACTATAGTGAACTTTTATAATGTTAGAATGAGCACAGTCAAATTGCCTTAAGTTAGTTAGTTGATGTAAAGTAAAATAAACAATCTGCCTAAAGTCCCAACGGTATATGTTGTTAAAGTCATTTTCGTTGGTTACGTATGTATACGTACTATTAAGACATGACAACATAATTTTTGTCTTGTATCAACATGTTATTATGCTTTGAATGGTTAATATTAACAAAACTAGAATGTTTTTTTAATTTAACTCATAAGTAGTAAATATCACTTAGGCAATTATTTTATTAAGCTGACGATGTGATACCTCACTTTTTTGACCGTGGATACTTTTTAAGTTACGATGTGTGATTCATTCATTTCATACAAATTGTCACTGCTTGAAAATCACTTTAATGCAGCTTGTGCTCGGGTGGTATGGGCACTGATGAGAGATACGTTTTTTTTTGCACCCACTAAATCCTTGGGATACCATCCGAAGCCATATACTACCTTCATTAGCCGTCTATCGTGTACTATTTAACGATTTGGTAATTTCGATGTACATCACATCGAAATTATCAGCACCACTCGCCACATAAATTACTTCAACCGAATTTCTGTCTAGCGCCATCATTTAACCCTTTTCAACAATTCATGTTTTCCACTACTCGATTTTTATTAAATACAGGCTGTATCAAAATGATTTGTACTCTGATATGTTCCATTTTCAAAAAAGCATTAAAAATATAAAATCTCTGATAAATACAATATTTTTGATTTTAATAAATAGGGAATTATGTCAACTTATTGATCTGATAATCTGGAGATAATTGGCTGTTGTTTCTGACCGCTATTGTCATTCAAATGAAGATCGACGTAATCATGGTTTTACTCGCAGCAACGCAAATTTAATAGGTTCACTGCATAAACTCTTTATAAGTAGTGAATATATGAGTGCAGTCAGGAGGAACTTTGAATTGTGCGCTTCAGATCTAACGTTTCGATGAAAATGATAAAAACACCAATATTCCTTTAAAAGCTTGTAAATTCTGAAAAAAATGTTCGATTGTCGTAAATCAAAATTCTTAGAAAAGATGAAACTTCAATAATTTTGCATATAGAAGCAAAATGGTCTAAATGGTTCGTAACATATCAAAATAAATTCTGAAAAACTGATCAGACCACGGTACAAATCTTTTTGATACAGCCTGTAGGTGTCATATTGTGGAGAGAAAATGTGCTCGTTTAATGTATATCTCAGGTTTGTGATAACGATTACTGATTTTCAAAAAGCTAACATTAAAGCACCTGGTCTGGAACTTTTTTGTGTTAGGTATATCTGTTTTAGTTCAGGTGTGCCATGACCTTGGTGAAAATCGATGAAAACCTGTCTTTTCAATTTCACCGCGTTTCAAATGATTAACCTTACTATTATTGTTAAACCTAACGGCCAAAGAACGGACAAATATGGTGTAACAAAAATACAATCTTATCATTTTCTTATTGATTTGTGTTTTCTTACCGGTTAAAAGCAATTTCTTACGCTACAAAATAAGGTACTTAACTATGCTCCCCAACTATTAGTGTAAAATTCTTGTCTTAGCCCGGAAAGAGAGGGGGAGAAAGAGAGAAAGAAAAGGGAAAGGAAAAGAAAGAAAAGGGAGAAGAGGAAGATAAAAGGGAAAAGGAAAGAGAAAATCTACGGGATTTACTTAATTCCCATCTAAATGACAACTTTGCCCCTTGCCCGGTTTGATGATGGGCAATTTAGTATAAAAATGGCAAATTTTCTCGCGCTATGCGCACATTTGTCCAGGAATATCATTATAGAAGCCCATCAACTCTAGAATGCAACATCATTCGCTGGAATAAACAACCAAGCTGCGCAATTTTTTACTTAGTAGGGTCGAACTGGTGTTCACCAGGAAAAAATACCCTTTGCCCCCCCCCCCTCCCCTGAAAAATACCCCAGATACGCCACTGGTTGGTTCTTAGGGTTCTGTAGAGTATAATCCAGTTTAAGTCACATAAATATTTGTCTAAAACGTTATTCTTCGCACATGTCTAAACCAAATTCCAGTTCGGTAAGATATCTTGCTCTGCTTCCCATTTTGATTGGCACACAGGTGGTTCATCGTATCGGGCAAATGCCTTGTATATAATACGGGTGGTGACCTTTAGATGGGGAACTGGATTACCATGTTAGTGAGGTTAGGGTTCGTATAAGAGTATATTCCACATTGTGAGATGAGGGTGGACGTGTTGGGCCCATTAATAATGCCTCGTTGCAGGATGTTGATCCACTCTTGGGGAATACATGCCGTTAATAACTTATATCTACTACTAATTCTACCTCGGTTTACGTGATCGTATTAACCCTAACTCTACCCCCACTTTTTTCAGAATTTTTCTTCAACGTGGAAAATCGACCAAAATATCCCCCCCCCCGACCCCCCCCCCCCCCCCCTCGGGATTTGATCCAGGGACCTCTCGCACCAGAGGCGAAGAATTCCCCACTACACCATGGCTGTCAAGGCTACACTGAAAAATAAATTGGTGTCACAGCGACGCCTTCTTGGAGTCAACTGTAAATGACACTTACAAAGGCGTTATTTTGACTCCAAAATTGGTGTAATCGTCAATGATATGGGTTTGCACATAATTTACGTTGACACCGTTAAGTGTCCGACGGACACCTTTCAGTGATCATTTAGTGATTGACACCAAAACTGGTGTCAGATTAATTGAAATAACTCAAAGGGCGTCAATAGTTGGCGGGAAAGCTCACGGTTTTTAGAGGTGTCGAAGCAGCATGACACCAATTGGTGTCATTTTGACACCAATTGGTGTAATTTTGACACCAATTGGTGTAATTCTGACACCAACGAGTGTAATTCTGACACCAATTGGTGTAATTCTGACACCAAATTGGTGTAATTCTGACACCAATTGGTGTAATTCTGACACCAATTTGGGCGTCTATCAACATATCAACGCATGCGTTTTCTCGTCGCCATTTTGTTTGCATGTTACGAGCCGGTAAGACTGGTAAGTACCGATCTGCTCCATTTCCAGACATTTGTGATAATAATTATGATACAATTAGCGTAATGTAAGCCTTGTTCATGTTGTTTAATATTGCGCCAACTAACTGATGAAATGAATTACAATTTCATAGTCAGAGACTAGCATTTTGTTGGACTGTGTCAGTGCATGGACCTACTAGTACTATGTGTGTGTTCGTCATGCATGCATACGATGATATGTGCAACATTACATACATGTAGCCCAATTTATCTGGCTCAGTGGTCATCTTTTTCATACGGACGTCTTACATTACGCTAATTGTATCATAATTATTATCAAAAATGTCTGGAAATGGAGCAGATCGGTATTTACCAGTCTTACCGGCTCCTAAACATGTGCTATCTTAATATGACTCTTAAGAGAGTCAATATTACACCCCATTTTTCGAAAATGGGTCCTCAGGTAACCACCCAAAGGTGTCAACATTAATATGACACCCAAAGGTGTCAATTTGACACCCATAATGGTGTCAATTTGACACCCATAATGGTGTCAATTTGACACCTTTAGGGTGTCAAACTCAATATGACACTTAAAGAGAGTCAATATTACACCCCATTTGGGGTGTAATGGCATTTTCGAAAATGGGTCCTCAGGTAACCACCCAAAGGTGTCAAAATGAATATGACACCCTAAGGTGTCATATTTTACACCCATAATGGTGTCAATTTGACACCTTTAGGTGGCCAACTGAGGACCCATTTTTTGACGCTTGTTTTAGTGTCAAAATGACACCAAATTATTTTTCAGTGTAGTTTCTTATACTATGCCTTTGTCTGCGAAGCTCTTGATAAAAATCGTAGATTTTGATCCATTTTTGATTATCGTCGTGATTTTGGGGTTGTCAAACAGTGGTTCTTGTAAAATGTTTTCCTTTAGGACTGGGTTTGGGCTAGTTGGATTAAGGAGTTTCCATGCCTGTAGGTACTCCAAATACAACTTGGGGTCATGTTTTCGCAGTTTGCCGATGATAGTTTGGGGTCTAGTTTTAAGACATTAAGCCCAAGTTTTGTGTTCTTATATTTACCAAGGAAATATTCTGCGAGTTGTCTATCTTTTCTGGGGGTTTAAATATCACCATTAAAGCCCCAGGCAGCTACTAAATGGTGGACAAACTGACTGTGTATCTTACTAGATATTATTTACAACATACAGAATCTATGGTGTTAAATTAATAAAAAGGGGGCATCGTCAAAATTTCATTTTTACGTTTCTTATCTTTGTTATATCAACTGATTTATACGAACAATATTTGAAAAATACATAAACATATTTTTGAAAAGGAATCGGAGTCTACTGAACATGGATATCAAGAGTAAAAGGCATTTAAAACACTTGGTATTGCAGCGCCCTCTATTGCTCAAATGTGTCAGATTGGCAGATTGGCTGGATAAAGCCACTGGTGGAATGAGTAGATGCCTGGGTCTTTAAACGAGCAAATCTCCTCTCCACAATAATGACACTTGTATTGTTACGGTGATGTTTAACGATTTGCTTACCTTATTTATTAGTCATCAGGTGCTCCGTATTACGCCCAGCAATGAGAACCAAGTGAACATTCTTCGAAATCTTCAACATTCCGATCTTGGAGAAGAGGTATGAAACATGTGATGTTTTCACTAAATTGACTTCTTGTTTTTGTTTTTTGTTTTTAATGTGACAGATCTAAAAGTGCATAAAGTTAACATTTTGGTTTTCCTGAAAACGCAGCTTTTAAAAAACCCACCGCTATTGTATTGAAGCAAGGGTTGATCAATGCAGCCCATACACGTACCTGTCACACTATCGCGTGTTCGAAACCCAAGTGAGAAAATACAAATTACATTTTGTCTCATTCGTTACGATGTAGCGTTCTTAATTGTTAAATCTCTGCGAACAATATCTCAAATTGACTAGAGGGGAAATTAATCATTATTTTAAAAACTATTTTTAAATTTGAAAATAGTTATTAATAATTATACATAATTTGTATTGCATACAAAGTATATGTATTATTAAAATTAGATTAATAAAAATAATAATAATAATAATCAGTATTTATATAGCGCCTTTTCCAAATGGCTCAAAGCGTTGTAATTTTGCTGCTGGTGAATCATCAGAATCACGTCGCATCATCTAGGGTGCTGCCAATTTCGAGCGCAAACCTATCCCATCTAAGTTTCCCTTATTTGGAAAAATCCGTGCTCTCTAAACGGTCGAAGGAACTTCAAATTAAAATCCATAATTTTATATTTTAAGCTGGAACTCCATTTTTAGAGTTATGATCGTATTTATCATTATTAAGTTGGTATTATTATTATTATTATTATTATTATTATTATCATTGGTCAGTTCTTTTCTGAAGCACTGTATAAATTGTACGCAATGTGTGCTTGTGATATTGACCAGACAACGTTTAACGTATTTTTGTGTGAACCATTCATTCCAGCTGGATTTCTGGAAAGAGCCCTCATACGCCGGCAACCCAGTAGACATCCGGGTATCCCCTACTCTACGTGAAGATGTTGTGCGCAAGCTCGGACGCCGCGGGATTCGCACCCCCGTAATGATAGAAGACCTACAGAAGTTGATCGACGAGGAAAAGAGTAATCTCCCACTCGCCTTTAGTTATAACAATTACAATACTATATTAGATGTAAGTGCAATCAATAAATAAATGACTCAATAAATCAATGAATCAATAAATCAATAACTCATTGAACCAATGAATCAATAAATGAATGAATGAATGAATTAATTAATGAATCAATAGGTGATTGATTCAATCAATGAATCAATGGGAGAATGAATAGGTGAATGAATCAATGAATGAATAGGTGAATGAATGAATGAATCAATCAATCAATCAATCAATCAATCAATAAATCAACCAATCAATCAATCAATCAATCAATCAATCAATCAATCAATCAATCAATCAATCAATCAATCAATCAATCAATCAATCAATCAATCAATCAATCAATCAATCAATCAAGTGAACTATGTTCCTGAATAATAACGTCAGTCGTTGTCTCATTGTATACGTTATTCGTCACTGGGCCTTCACGCCGCGAATGTGGAGTTATTTGCTATTCCAAGCACAGCTGTCTTTCTATGGCTTCGATATCGTTCGGAAGCGAAGCATAATAACACGGAATTAGCTAGCACGATAACGAGCCTTATATTAAACTAGTGTTTGCCTCATCATTTTCATGGGAAAGGACCAATTGCGAAAGATAGGTCATTATATTCTAAATAAAGGTGTATGTTCCGGTATCAGAAGAATCCCCATATTTTTTTCATTATGTCTGTAAAATCTTAGGGCTCAGAAATGTTCCATTTATAAATTATTGGTTAAAATGTAGTTAATTACTGCCAAAGGTGGTTAACCACTAGCCAGTTTGTGTACTTCTAAATGGGCAAAGTTTTGCGACCTTCTGCTTCTAAAATAAGAATCATTAGAGTTATGCAACTTTGGAATGTGACAAATTTAAGGATGACCTTCAATGTAGAATAGAAAACATTAAGTTGAAAATCGGGTCAGCAATCAGAACAGCTATCTTTAACTAATAATTATTATGAAAATCTTTGCAGATTGAGCAGTGGGTACAGGACACAGATGCTACATTTGTGGAAGCGACCGCTGGTGTTGTTGGCCAATCGTATGAAGGAAGAAACATCAGATATCTTAAGGTAAAACACGTATAGTCATACATAAAACAGGCCGCAAATCCAATTTCCAAACTTTTTTCTTCTCGGAAACAGAAAAGGGACCATTTTAACATGCGAAGCAAGTTGCAGTTGCGTGCGCGGGATATTGTGAGTGGGGGGGGGGGGGGGGGCACTTGGCCATCAATGAAATCCCTCGACTCAGTACAAAAAAAAATAGTTAAAGGTAGCCCCAATTATTTTTGCAGTCACCTCGTGAATTTCACGTAAGTGTTGGGGGGTGGGGGAGGGGGTGGGGAGGGGGGGGGGGGGGAGGGGGGGGGTCAAACAATTTCGCGGGTCAAACAATTTCGCGCAGTAAAAATTAAATCGCACAGTCACAATCGCATCGTCACAAAATCGCACAGTCAAAAAGACAGCAAAGTAAACAACTAATGGACAATTATGATCGTTTTCATCATTTTTCTCTATAACATTTCCTTTTTTTACCAACCTGGTGCACAAATTTGTCGATTACTACATCTACAAATTTGCCGACTATTTGTCTATTTGGATTCCATCCCCTCCCCACACAAAAAACACTCTAGCGACGGCCCAGCCAGTAGTTTCCCCGAAAGATCATTTTTCCCCGACTGATAGACCAAACTGGGGGGGGGGGGGGCACACCCCCATTTGCGCACGCCACTGGCAAGTTGTATCTTAAAAACAACTTAGCACCACTTATTATAGATGTAATCGATTAGCAGCCATCTTGTCACTTTTAAGAGAAATTCTTGATCAGTACATTTCCATCTCATAAATATTTCGGAACCGATTGGAAGACAAAGCATAATTTCCAATCACAGGGCGCCACGTAATATGGCTATCTTCCCCGGGAGATACAAAACCACGCATCCACGTCAAATAATTCTCTTCCGCCTAAGTTCTTCTGAACCGTTCGTTGTGTTCCTGAGGATTTTCTTCATCATCATTCTTTGCCCATAGGCTATATCGGCCGATATTTTATAATAATTTTATCATATTGCTATATTTAATTATAAACTGATTGTGAAAGTGTGATTTCTTACTTCGTGTCTTCAACTTTGATTTTAATCTTAGACAACAAGTAAATGGCAGGGGCTATAACAACATATTGTCCCTTACCCGTTTCATGATGTATTTGATAGCACACTATTCATGCTATGTATTTGACGTCACGCACCAAACTCTTGAATGTAAGTATATGTCGGGTGCGAATCCTTTTGTTGTCCTGGCTACATATAGATGACCTCTATTGTTCATTGTTTTATCCTTTTTATATTTAGATATCAAATGGAGGTAGTAAGAAGGCGATTGTATTCCATGGAGGTATCCACGCACGAGAATGGATTACACCAGCAACTGTTATGTACATGGCCAGATATGTAAGACTATAACAACAACACCAACAACAACAACAACTGCAACCATTATCATGTGCAGCTGATGGTGGTGTTGTTGTTCTTAATGTTAAAGATCTGCTATTAAATTTGCATGAGAAAAAAGTACAATGAGAGAGAAAAATTACCGAGGAGCCTAATGGCACAAATCTATAATTGACGTTGTGATTGTTAAATATTACGCCTTACTCAGCCAAACATTCTAAAAACGCTAATATTTCGTTGTATTCCTTTCCAGCTTTTGGAAAAACGCGCCGGTGCTGATGATCTCTTAAACATGTTTGATTTCTACATTATTCCAGTCATGAATCCAGACGGCTATGCATATACCCATTCAAACGTAAGATGACGTAAAGAAATAAAGACATTCTAGAGTTTTATGAGTTACTGATCCTTTTCTTCCGATAGAGGGGATAGAGCTGTTGCTTCGACTTCGTTTCAATAATCGTGGCAGCATAACCATGGTAACGGGTCAGTGACGAATAGTGTAGTCAATGTCAAAAGGTCCAATTCTATATAGGGTCTGCAACCACTTTGAGTTGGGTTGATCTGATACACTCATGCTTAATTCCAACTGGTATATGTAAGACATCAGAGAACAAATTTCATATTTATTTTGCTAATTTGTTCAAGCTTTAAAATGATGCATCACACTTGAAAATTGATCATTCATTTTTGTATTTCAAATTTCAATATTACCCTAAAATGCTTCATGTTTCTTATAGATTCTTGGTAAATTTATTATCCCCGTATCTGTAACAACACTGCCCTGGCGACTTTGTTTTGGGTCTTGTGTGAGTAGGTAATGAATGCGAAAGTCTTCTGATAATTGCCATGCAGTTTTTCTCTAATTCGGCTTTCGTGCAAATTGGTCATGTACATGTGCCTATAAATATGCCTGCATAGATGATCACATGAAATTACTGTAAATGAACCATCCACTTGTTTTGTGTTGAATAAATTAGAACAATTAAATGTATATACTTCATTGCAGGATCGTATGTGGAGAAAAACCCGCAAGCCAAATCCGCGATCTAATTGCGTTGGAACCGATCCTAATAGAAACTTCGCGATCGGATGGGGAGGTCAGTAGATCACAAAGATATTAAATAACATAAGTTTACACATATTTGTATACACATATTTGTATATACACATATATATATATGTATTGACAACCGTTTCTGGTTAGACTAGCCATTGAACAAAGTGCTCAATACCGTAAACAAAATATTCCAAAGGAGATCTATACACATTAAGTTATCAAAAGATAATCATAAAGTGCTCAACTGATAAATCAGGAGCGTAATATGTATTGACAACCGTTTCTGGTTAGACTAGCCATTGAACAAAGTGCTCAATACCGTAAACGGTAGAGCTTATAAAAATTCAGAGGTATAGACCTTCCGGAATATTATTGCTACTCTGAGTTTCATGGACAATCCCATACGGTCATTTTGTCCATTTACGCTCCTGATTTATTAGTTGAGCACTTTTTGATTATCTTTTGATATCTTAATGTGTATAGATCTCCTTTGGAATATTTTGTTGCTCTGATCGCTGGTTTTAACACCATTGATTGTGTATTCTCATTTTCAATGCGTCAAAGGCCAGCGATCAGAGAGACATCTTTTCGCCTGATGATTGGACAAAATGACCGTATGGGATTGTCCATGAAACTCAGAGTAGCGATAATATTCCGGAAGGTCTATACCTCTGAATACACACATATATATATATATATATATAAACAAATAAACAAATAATATGGAACTATTTCATTCTGTGATTTTATATATATATATATATATATATATATATATATATATACATATATATATATGCTAATATATATAAGAAACAAGATTGGTTGTAGTGTCTATTTGGAACATAAAATTTGTATACAGTTCCATAGGTACAGATGTGCAAGAGAACATTTAATTTAAATTAATTTAATACAAAACGTCTTATTCTTTCTAAAGGTGGAGGCTCAAGTGGTAGCCCATGTTCAGAAACATATCGTGGTGATTCTGCGTTCAGTGAACCCGAAACAGCAGCGCTCAGAGACTTCATCCATGGTCTTGTTAATGGAGGTGGCGTGGCCATGTACAGCGATTACCATGCATACAGTCAGTACTGGTTGACCCCATATGGTTACACTTATACTGAAGCTGCTAATTATGCCGACCAGGTAAGGCATATAATGTTGGCCTACAACGGTCCTTTATTATGGTCGACATCACCGGGTCGCTACCAAACAACAAAGATATGATTTGCACCATTTAATCAAAATCCGTGACGTTTCCAAATTTACATTTTCAACACACACACTACGCGGAGAGAAAATGCTGTATGTGTGGCATTGCATTGCCTGTGTGACAGCTTGAAAATGCGAATTTGGACGCGTCACAGATTCATTAAATGGTGCTAATCATGGCCTACCTTTGTTGTTTGGAGGAAAATGTGGTACCAAATTATTCCAAATATGTATGTAGCCTGTTTGGTCAAAACATTCGGATTTAACTCTATAGGACCTAAACAAAGTGTATGACTTGCCTATGAAGCTATCGCGAATTAGTGTAGTGAATAGACTTCTATTATATTAGTTATAAAGATTTATTCCGTAATACCCTGAGAATAAAAGAGGCTACCCTACCTCTTTTGTAGGATTATAATTGCTACTTCGGAGCCGACATCCTCGCTGATTATAACATTCGCTTTGCTTTCAATTAATTTGTCTCAAAATGGGGATAAAGTTTCTAAGTATAGGAAGACTTACGACTAGGCGAATTCGTGATGTACTCGTAGGTATTAACATCATATTTATCAAGCCCAAATTGTGTTAATTAATTATATCACAACTTACGTTTTATAGAATGCTGGAGCAAAGGCTGCCTGCGACGCCCTGAAGGCGGTACATGGTACGACTTATAAGTATGGAAGCATCATTAACGTTATCTGTAAGTAGATTCAAATTAATTCGTACCTCCTTCAACAATCCGACTCTATAAGCATGATAAGCAATTATTGCAACAATGATTAGTAAACCCCCTAAAGAGGTCCCGATTTCGTATACAGGGTGGTTCAATAAAACGTTGACAGCTTTTTGAAGCCATTGTTTTTAAAATTCTATAGATTAAAAAGATTTTAATTATTATATGATCTTGGCCATCTATGCTGAAAATATCGTTACAAATAACCTTACGGTTGCAAAATAACAGCTATTTGAACAAAGTCTGTCCCATTTCACTTTGTCCACGGTACTGATTTCGCGACGTTACATTGAATACTGAATGATGATTTGCATGCAAGTAATCTAAGATTTGAAGATCCCGCCAGGTGAAACCAGTGTAATTGTTAACATCTTAACATCTATTCAGGTGTGAAATCAATACGTAATAATTAGAACTATCGATTTTCATAGATTGGAAGTGTAATTGTCTATGCTCTATGCCTTAAAGTGACGATACCATTTAATGTTATCTTGCTGGTCATTTTCCGTAGACTTACCCGTGGACAAAGAGATTTTAGAGAGATTCTCTTCAAATAGCTATCATTTTGCCGCCATAGCATTATTAACATTGAAATTCTCAGCATAGATGGCCAATATGATATATTTGAGGAATATGTAAAAATTAAAAAAACCCAAATCCCACAATTTTGAAAAATATGGCTTTGAAAAACTGTCAACGTTTTATTGAACCACACTGGTTGTAACGTCGCTAAATCAGTACCTGTGGACAGAGTGAAATGGGACAGACTTTGTTCAAATAGCTGTTATTTTGCAACCGTAAGGTTATTTGTAACGATATTTTCAGCATAGATGGTCAAGATCATAATTATAGTTGATGAATATTGAAAAAAAAAAAAAAATCTACAGAATTTCAAAAAAAAAATGGCTTCAAAAATTGTCAACGTTTTATTGAACCACCCTGTGTATGGGTCGGTCGGACCCGTAACATGTGTTCTTTCATTATCCATGTCAAGATCACCAAGATTGACCTTTTTAATAAAAGAACCAGACATCTATAATACAAACACATCTCTCCTCAGTGGACAATAGTATAATTGAGTAATGTACACTTCATTCAGTTGATATGTGTCACACAAAACGACCCATAGGAGCAGATTGAATTCCTTGGCCTACCGTGGGGAGGTTCTTACATGTATATTTGATTCACTACTTTTGTCATAACAGATCAAGCATCTGGAGGCAGCAGTGACTATTTCTACGCTGGAGCAGGAGTACAGTACTCTTACGCCTTGGAAGGCCGTGATACCGGAAGATATGGATTCCAACTTCCCGCGTCTCAGATTGAACCAAGTGCCGAGGAGAACTGGGAAGCGTTGAGAGCCGTCTGCGCCTACGTGGATGCAAACTGACCATGCGCTGTAATGTAAAAGGGAATCGGAAGTATAAATAATCATGGACATTTTGATTGTGGTGTTAACCGACGCCTGCTTTCAATATCGGACAACTTATAATGAGTTATTCTATAGCTATCATATATTTTACAGCCCTTCTCAATTGTTCTCTAGGCATTGACAAGCGGGATTTCCTGAATTTAGACTTCACTATGCACATATACGGCAAAGTGTCAAAATCCTACGGTATCACACTGTCAGTCCCAAATTGCACGTCATGAATTAAACACTCACTTTCATCTAACCTGAAATGTGTTCGTATTATTTTCGGTTGCTGTCTCTAGACTACGAAGTGAACCATCTCTTTGTCCTCCTCTTAGAGAATAGAGAGTCTAACATATAATAACTGGGTTAAATAAAAAACAATCTGTATTTCACGCAAATAAAACGAATGTAATTCATAATATTGTTAGTGTGGCTTGTATTATTGTTTGGACATTTTATACAGTCCTCAAAATAAGTAACTGACCAGGTAGTAAATATACTCTTTAACTCCAAAACTATAGCTCCTACGTAGAAATATTAAATGATAAAGTTGTAAGGAAATAGCTTTTCTTCAATTTGAGACAATGTTCATGAAGATCAGTTAATAATTAATAACACTACATTTATAAGGATATAACAAAGTGCAGTTTACATTTTTACATTTGGGATTTGAACACGCAGGACCGTGTGACAGGTATGTGTATGGGCTGCATTGATCAATTGAAGCATCCCCAATCATCATCTTACAATCAACCCGTGAGTTATCGCTACCAGTTAATCTGCCTGTTGCTACATGTAGTCCGAGGCTGCGTGTCGACGAACAAAATGTTAAAATGAAAAACTGACACTGTTTTGGTTGTGGGCCCATAACTGAGTTAATATTCATTCGATCTTCACGTGTAATATCTCAAATTGAAGAAAAGAGATTTCCTTACAATTTTATAATCTAATATGTTTACGTAAGAGCTATATTTTTGGAGTTCAGAGCATATTAATTACCTGGTCAGTTACTTATTTTGAGGACTGTATTTAGCATACGTGACATGAAGACAACGTTATGACCTAGTCACTAAACCCCAAGTCACAAGTCATGTCAAGTCACAGGTAGATCTGACTGGAGTCACGTACATTATTCTCAATTCTTCTCATCAAGTCAAGTCAAGTCATGTCAAGTCAAGTCAAGTCAAGTCAAGTCAAGTCAAGTCAAGTTGGGCCAAGTCAAGTTAATCCGATTAGTTAAATCAGGTCAAATCAAGTTACTGGTTGACTCAAGTCAAATCAAGCCAAGTCACATCAGGTCTTACTGAACATGAACCTACTGACTATGAAATGTGTAATTAATGATATACCGTGTTATGATTAATGTAAACGTCCTGAAAAACATGAAAATGTGTCATAAAATGTAATGATATACTATGTAATGTGCGTAAACATGTTGAAACTATGTAAAACGTGGAAATTATGGTGAACATGTGTAACACTTTCCACACGGCAGACGTCTGCAGACGACATTCCAAAATTTCACAAAATGTTTCAAAAATATTACATTTATTGAATTTCATTACCATATTTGGAATGACCATGAGAAATGCATTTTCATTAGTACAAACATGCCTAGTATTGGCTTAGTAACCCTTGAAATAGACATTGAAAGCCTTGGGAAAGGTTTTTGGAAGAATCTGTTATTGTTGGACACTTGGAGTAGGCCTACTCTAATCCTATTGGCCCGGCAGAAATCAAGAGTGCGTCATTCACTGGCGTGTTACCATGGTTACAGTCCATGCAGTTCATGCTTTGAATTGACGCGGGATTTTTGAAAGAGATGTAAACTTGTGTGATTATGAAATGAGATTTTTAGCTTCTTTTAGTTTTGATGAACAAAGTTCAGCTGAAATAATAGGCATTACGATGGGTTAGGCCTAATATTAAACAAATTATATATATAAATTTCAGTAGCCCGCTAGCATTGCGGTAAACTACGTCATGCAGGGCCTCTATTGTAAAACACCGTGGGTTGGCAAACTGCTTTATATCATAATATAATTAGGGTGCCATTAACCTTCGCAATACTATTGATTAACGCAGTTGACAATTGACCATTGGTGTCCAGTCATCATAATGGTGATAAGGTCAAAGATCTTAGGGGCATTGTTAAGATTCAAAGCAATAACGAATTTGCAACTGTTTGTTTGTGGTATGCAATGTATTGCTTAAAATAATTAATTAGGCTATTCCATTTGCAATCCATACCCCGTATGAAAGAGGTTACTACTGTACTATACCCACAGGGAGTGTGAAATTCAAATGGGATTTGGAATCTTCACTCACTGTTAACACTTTCCACGCGGCTATTGGTTTTACCATTATACAAAACAGATTTGTCAGAAACCTTTCCCAGCTTGCAAGGTCTATCTCAAGGATTACTGAACCAATACTAGACATGTTTGTACTTATTTCAATGCATTTCTCATGATGATTCCAAATATGGTAATGAAATTCAACAATTTTGACATTTTGAAATATTTTGTGAATGTTTGGAATGTCGTCTGCAGACGCCTGCAGCGTGAAAAGTGTTAAAATTATAAAGGCAATGCATCATCGGGTTCGGGTGTATGGATTTCAAATGGAATAGCCAAATTGGACGCCAAAGTTTGAAAAATTACAAAAAGCATTCCAATACAAGTTAATTTTCACAAGCCCTGTCAAAAATATAGGATGGCAGCTTTTAAATACAGGGTGCATCCAGACGACGGTGGACACGAACGGCCGTTAATTTTGAATTTCCGTTGGTTTCAATGTAACAATGGATTTTGATTATATGACCCTATAAAATTCATCACACGTTGGATCTAAATTATTTCATCCTAAAACCACTGAGGGGGGCTAACCATCTGCAGTGTCAGTATAATTTTTTGAATTTAAACCGTTGTTAAGCCAGGGACCTCGTTCGCATATTTTAACCTACATGTAAATATTCGTGAATACGCCCGTGTCCAGTGTCTGGGTGCATCAAACGAAATCGGACTCTGTTTCTATCGTCAGTGAATCTGTTGAAAATCACTCAACCGTAACAAACTTGATGTAGGCTAATCTTAACACTTTCCACTCGGTTCGGGCAGGCATGTGCAGACGACATTTTAAAATGTCACAAATATTTTCAAAAATATCAAAATATCATTACCATATTTGGAATCACCTCGAGAAATGTATTTAAAGAAGTACTACAAACATGCCTAGTATTTTTAGGCCTACAGTAATTCTTGAAATAGACTATGAAAGGTTTCTGAAAAATCTGTTTTGTATTATGGTAAAACCGCGTGGAAAGTAATTCGTCGCTGTTTAGACATACCGACACATCACGAAAAACAGCGTTTTGAGAAAATCGTGTTAGAAAATTTTCCAATTTTTAAAGACTTGTTAGAGAGCATTTAGGCCTAAATCAAATGTCACTATCATTGTCAAAGAACACTAATAGATATATACTTATGTTTGTTATGAGCATGTTACAACAACAAATTGCAATTATTAATTTATACGAGTAATTATGTCATAAAGTCATGTGCCGGTATCAGAAAGAAGAAAAACCTTCATATTCGTCCTACAGTGATATGCCAGTGATATGCCGGTATGTCAGAACTGCAGTTACACGGTGGTTTATGGCAGAATATTGTGATGTGCCGGTATGTCAGAATACAAAATGAGGTTTTCATGCCGGTATTATGTTAAAACCCTGGCATATCACACTAAATTAGTGCGGTATCCCATTAATGAATAACCATTTTGTCTCATTTTTTTTTGGAGAATAAAGAGTTTCATTTGTAGATCATAAAATGCAACTTAACTCATTTTGCCCAAAATGGCACATGTGCCGGTATGTCAGAACAGCGACGAATTATGTTGCTATCTTGCAAAATTAGGAGCCAGACATCAAATAATAAGAGCAATATACCTGCCTATAATTGTATATATAATTCAAACACTTTAGCAGAAAAGGCAGTATTCAAGGGTAGAACACAAATTTCTGTTCATTTGATCATTTCATTTTGCAATATCGATATTGGTAGGTTTTGCTTTAAATAACCATTATTTCATCACAGATAAAAGGGCTATTTTTAACCAATCAAAAAGCAATTTAAGAGGATTAATCTTTGCAATTATATGTCCGTATATAGCATTTTGTTCTATGTTCCTTTTTGTAAACGTGATAAGAGAGGGGTTTATCAAGTTAAATTGTATGCACAATCCCATTGTAGCCTACAAAGCAGAATATCAATGGGTTTACACAAATTATCATACTAGTACTACTCTTATTCTGTCATGGATTGTTCTTTGCAGGGTAACAATAAATTCAGTTTGACTTTAAGATAAAAAACGAACTATTCTGCCTTTGAACAAGATTATCGAAAGCTCAGACCGCTTACAATTTGGCTTTAACATATTCCAAGTGGCTACTAGTTTGGCCATTATAACAGAAACCTTTCCCATCTTTCAAAGTCTTTTCTCAAGAATAACTGAACCATAGGCATGTTTGTACTTATTTTGATTCATTCCTCATGGTGATTCCAAATAGGGTGATAAAATTCAATAAACTTGACATTTGGGAAACATTTTGTGAAATTTTGGAACTGTCGTCTGCAGACGACTGCCGCGTGGAAAGTGTTAAGATAGCATCAAGTTTATTTTGCCTGGCTGATTATACAGAGTTTCAAGATGTCAAGAAACAAAGTCCTTTTTTTGTTGATACACCCTGTTCACAATTGTAAGTAAAGCTATCATTTCCCATTTACTTTCAACCCAAACCATGTATAGAACAGATACACTATTACTGACCTTTGCCATAAAGTATCTCCAATTCTATCGGATGACCGAAAATACAGGTGAAATAACAATTAGTTGAACTTGTTTTCTTTTTCTCGCCTATCTATTTTTGCCCTATCATAATAATTCTTTTTGTTAAGCCTTATGCATACCAGACCATGGACTGCAAAGTCAATGACAGCACCGATCCGGATCGCTTGAGATCTATTGCAAAACAAGACACAAAACACGTTAACCTTTGGTGCGAGGCAAGCCCTGGGTAAAACCGGGGGTACACCCGTAATTTTAATAAAAGTTAGACGAAGATTTTTTGCAGGTCTTCTATGTCTTTCAAGCTAATAAATCCCCAGACAAGGGCCCTACTTGGGGTTAAAATTACCATATCCTTAAGCGTTGGTTGTATTACGCGAAATCCCGGCGCGAAATTCAACACCATGTTAAATCAGCGGTGTGAAAATCTCACATGAAAATTGTCGTTTTAAAATTTCAGCTACTTCAAAATTTATTGAATTCCCCCCCCCCCCGAAAGCTAACCCTAATAGTCAACGCTGAATACCCATAGTGCCATCAATCTATTCTTGCTAAATATAAATATCTCAAATATTCGGGTTATTTGACCATAAACTGGTATTTTAGTTTAAACTATTTTGTTTCTGAGCTAGTATTTAGTAAGGAGGAGTTTGCATAGCATAAATGCGGCTTACGCCATGCGATCAAGAGAAGACATACTGGATGTGAAAACCACCGGAATTATTCAAACCAAGGGATGTAGCATCGATGAAGGGTAACTAGCTCGCAACCGGTTATTTTGGTGGATATAAAACCCGTGTGGAAGCCATGTGATGGGTACGCATAGACAACAATTGGCAGGTCAGTAATTGTCTCGCCTGATAAAGTGTAGGGGATTTATCAAGGTTTCACACGCAACGTGCATGGCGAGTTGCAAAAATGAAGTGTCAAAATAGCTGTTCTGCTCGTCACCGTTGTCTCGCAATGGGCCGACTAAATAAAAACAAGTAAACGCTTTTATTAACCCTTTTCTTACATCTTTATAAATAAAAACAAGGGCTTGAACTAGTTAGCAGAAAACTTAATTGTTAAGTAAATGGGAGAGTGAATACCATTCTTGATTATGTATAAGCATTTAATTAAGATTTGTGCAAGATCCAAATTGGGTCGGGTATCTTGAACATTTACTAAAGCAACCATAATTTTTAGTACATATTTCATTTGTGTTAGGGTAAATTGCAGGGTTTATCAAATCAGATAATGATGAACCCTGATGGCGAAAATAGTTTTAGTTCGATATTTAGTAGAATGTCTGAATTGCTTGCATAAATATATCTGTCAAGGGGATGCTTCAATTGATCAATGCAGCCCATTCTGTCACACATGCGTGTGAGTTCAGTACCCAAAATGAAAGTTACACTTTGTTTCATTCTTTTCATTGTAGCGTTCTTAATTGTTAACCAATCTTCACGAACGATTTCTCTATAATTGAAGAGGAGAAATTATTCCATTATTTTGCAATGGATACTCTGATATCATGGTTATACGACATACAACTTATGCTGATTAACAACAAACATGTTGTCATTAAAAATTAGTTTATGGAAGTTAGTTTTCATTTAAATCCGCTAATTTAGGGACCGTTCATTATTTATGGTGGAGGGGTGGTTGGGTAAACTATAGGGAGGGGGGGGGTCATGTAACTTTCATATGTTGAAATAGGGGGGTTATGTAACTTTTTATTCTTGAACAGGGGGTGGTTGTGTAAATTTGTTTAAACTATAAAGATGGTGGTGATTGGAGTGATTTTAGAGGCTATTTTGGAGTGTAAATGCCTTTTTTTTCTGCGCTTCGCGCATATTTTCTTAAAACCTATCGACTTCAAAAACTTTTACTATATATGAGACGACTTCTGGACAGCAAATCGACGATATGGTGGACAAACATCTATATAATCATCAACGGTCGAGACATTAGAGCCACAGGGTGTATAATGTTACAAAATCCAATTTCATGATTTAAAAAAGTGATTTATTGCATGCTTTCCACCTCATCTCTGCTTTGCACCAATGCTCACAAAAGTAGAACATTTCACTGGATTATACGTTTCTGCTCAGAATGTTCTAACTTATTCGGGTTATAAAGACTCACAAAACCACCCAAAATGTATAAATATGAAGAAAAAAATTACTAATTACTAATTTCACACAATAAAAAGAAGGGGCATCATAACATTATTATTGGCCGTTCAGATAGGGCACAAACAAAATTTGCCAACGTATCCATGAACAAAATTCCAAAGGTAAAGACAGCCCCTTAAGTACGTATGTGACATGTTGATTTTTTTCGGGAAGGGGGTTGGGGGGGGGGGGGGTGTAAAAAGCTACTGGTTAGCAGGGAGGGGGGGGGGGGGGTAATTTTCAGTTTCAGCTGTAGGGGGGGTTAGGTAATTTTAACATACGAGTCTCGAATTTGTCCCAACTCCCCATCCACCATAAATAATGAACGGTCCCTTAACCACGCCAAACTCCAATAGATTTTGGAATGATTATTGTATCATAAAATGTTGTTTTTGAAAAGGGTCCCCGTCCAATCGGAATTAAAGAATTTCTAGTTATTTATTGGCTATATTCCTTCAGATAATTGGACACGGAATGTATATCACACGTTCCTTGTACGCACCGAGTTGTTTTCGGTTAAATAGTTAAACCTCTGCGTCTTCCAACGAAAAATCGCCCGTGAAGTTAACTCATTGTTGCTGTTGATTCCTTTATATGATAAGTTATTTTGTTTTCAATGTGTACAGCAAGTAATCCTAACGAAAACCAATAATGGCAGCAATTAAAGAGAAAGCAGATAAACACACGAAATACGTGGTGACCACGAAGTGCAGCGGGAAGGCTGGCGGCAAATTATCCATCAAGTTAGTTGGTGAGACTGGTAGTTCTATGGAAACGGAACTAAAGCATGGTTTGGAACGATTTGGAAAAGAAGAGCTTTTGGCGCCAAATCTGGGCGAACTCACATCGGTGAAATTACTTTGGCGAAATGATACAGGTAAAGGGACCGGTGGTTGAGCAATTCCACGTGGAGGACTCGTTGTATAAGACTGTTCCTCTTTTTATAAACAAGTAAGCTCATCATGTATAAGTACGGTATCGATATGATAATTTTCACAACTTCACACATCATAAATCGAGGGTTCACAACCAAAAGGCCTTAATACACTTTTTGATAATTTGGAGAAAAAACGTACGTAATAAGCTTCAAATTCAAACACTGAATTACATTCTGTCGTCACGTTTTAGTGCTTCAGTTGGAATAGAGAATTTCTCGATAGTACACTTTTACCTCTTTTTCTTGTCAATTTAGGGAAACACCTCACGTGGCATTTGGAATCAGTAGAACTAGTAGATGAATCCACGTGGGAGAAATATAAGTTTGAATATAACGGTCTGCTTACCATTGATAATGGTTCAAAGATGACGGAAATAGACCTTATGACGGATAGTAAGTACTTACCTGAAGTTTGAGAGGTGATGTCACTGACATGTCAGTGCCCTAACCTCGCCATACACTGTCAGATATTTGTATGCTAAAACACTTTCCACACGGCAGTCGTCTGCAGACGACATTCCAAAACTTCACAAATGTTTATAAAGTGTTAAGCTGATTTCACCATTTATTTGAAGTGACACAGAGTTGACTCATTTGTATCTCGTACTTACATTGAATCTCTAGAACAATAGGTGGTCGTACATTTAGATTTGTTATTTCACGGTAACATGCCATATTTCCAATACCATATTGGTTCACCAAGGTTACATCAAATAACGTTGAATAACGTGGATGATGGTTACCCGCGTTTTACTCGCGCTTCACTACCATGCTGAAAGCTTCTTGAGGTTAGGCGCGGAAAACAAAGGTGAATCATAAATGTTAAAAGAGTAATCTATGTTTCGCCCTTGACTCACTGTCAAAGAACAATCATAATTTAGATTAGGTCAAAGTAATTGACATGACCTACTGTTTTGGTCTCATCTTGCTCGTTAGATACGTTAGATAGAACACTAGCCTTTCAGCTATAACGGAAGTCGTTCTGCAATTCAAACTGAGCTTATTTGTATGTTTTACAGAACAAAAACCATCGATATCATATGAAAGTGTCTCTCGTACCCCAACATCGGTCATCGTTAATGGTATGAAGCTGGTCAATTTTGCAGAAGTGCAAAAAGTGACTATTACATATTCTTGTGATGGTCACGAAGCCATTTCCTATACCTGTATATCCGCCCATCAAGATACGGCTCCATATCTTAAGCATGAGTTACCCGGGTATGTTCAATGTTGGACGGGAACGATCATAGCTACTGCTTCAGACGGACATGTCAATGCAGCAGAGTGTTTCATCACCATCAACCAATCAGGTGAGGGTACACTTTTTCGAGATTCAGATTTAACGTATAGCCTATGTACAGATACGGGGCCACAGGTGCATTAAAGGATAGATTGTCGAACAGAGTTTTTTTCTTCAAAATTAAACAAGTAGGCTATGTATGTACACTCGTCCAAAGAAGTTCCTTGCCACTCATTGAAGTTCAAATATTGAAATTCAAATATTTCACATAAATATTTAATATAAATTAAACAATTGCATGTCAAAATAAGCAGACAATAATTCTCTATCATGTCTGTATGAAATCAAGATGTACGCATTCATGCATGGCTGAGCACATTCATTAAGCAATGGTAAGGTTCATATTGTGTTCAATCATTCACATTCACATTTGAATGGAGGGATTATCCAATTTTTTGCAATCTTCTTCCACAGACCTTGCCATTGTCAAGTGAATGGGATCTGCCATGCATGAGTGATCATGTTGAATTCCATGTTAAGCTGTTAGAGGATTACTTTCTGCTTATTTTGATATACAATTATATATATTTTATTAAATATTAATTTGAAATATTTGGACTTTACTAAGTGGCAAGGAACTTCTTGTACGAGTGTATATAGTATTTAATTTTGTTTGTAAACAATATGCTTTTTATGTCAAGGTCCTTCGATAGAGCCAATAACCAGCCATACTCGGACATCCGTAAACACAGCAATCATACGGCAAGTGGAATGCAAACACTTTCCTGCTTCTAAGCAGGTTCATGTCACTTATTACGACGAAGGAAAATATCTCGGGGAATTCCCTGCTAATAATGAAGAACACACTTTGACGAATCTTGCCGCATCATCGAAGGAAATCCTTGCTCAGGCTACGGATGAACTGGGTAATATAGCTGAAACAACTTTTATTATCGATCAGAATATTCCGACAATATCTTATGAGCACGTAAGCAGGACCCCAACATCTATGTTCATTAAAGGTGTCAAGTTGACAAGTTTTCATGAGGATGACCAAGTGATTGTAACGTATTCTTGTGACGGTCGTGAAGCCATTACTTATGCTTGGGAATATGGTCACGACGACTCTCCCAGCTCTGTTGAACATGAATTATTAACTGGGTACGATGAAAGTTGCAGTGATCAAGACATTATTGTCACAGCAACTAGTTCGACCAGTAATTACAGAGCACAATGCCAGATCAGCATTGTGGGTCCAGGTAGGAATTATGCTAATGAATATTTTATATACTATTTTGTAGCCAATTTAATCAACAAGAGGCACATATTTAGTATTTATCTGTGTATATATATTTAAGGCGTTTTTGAAGCTTCTAGCAGTTTGAAAGGACTTTTGACAGACATGACAGAACCAGTCCGTCGTCGTTAAACACACATTGGAGTCACAGTTGGTCGATAGTGGTCTTCGTGAAAAAGTATCTAAAGAGTATGAAACCTTAGAACTGAGTCCAGCTAATATTTAAATTTCAGTTAAAGCATAGTAACATATTTTACTAAGGCCAATGGACAGAAATATGTAGTTCTACGGGCCCGACTGATCTATATTTTTTCGATCGATTTTTTATTTTTTATTTTTTTATATTCCAAAAAAATTTCCTATCCCGTTCTTAAATACAATGTGTAACAATTCGTCGCTGTTCTGACATACCGGCACATCACAACAGAAATGTAAAGAGATGTGCCGGTATGTCAGAACAGCGCCGAATTATGTTAGCAATAATGCCGTTACAATATTTTCCAAAGGTCCTTCGATAGAACCAATAACCAGCCATATTCGGACATCCGTCAACACAGCAACCATACGACAAGTGGAATGCAAACACTTTCCTGCTTCTAAGCAGGTTCATGTTACTTATTACGACGAAGGAAAATATCTCGGGGAATTCCCAGCTCAGGAAGAAGAACACACTCTTACGAATCTTAACGAGTCATCGAAGAATATCCTAGCCCAGGCTACGGATGAGTTGGGTAATATGGCCGAAATAGCGTTTGTTATCGACCAGAATATTCCGACAATATCTTATGAGCACATTTGCAGGACACCAACATCGATAGTCGTTAAAGGCGTCAGGTTGATACATTTTCCAGATGACAATCAAGTGACTGTGACATATTCCTGTGACGGTCATGTAGCCATAACGTATGCTTGGGAACATGGTCACGGTGACTATCCCAGCTCTGTCAAACATGAATTACCTGGGTACGATGAAGGCTGCAATAATCAAGACATTATTGTCACAGTAAAGAGCGCTACCAGTAATTACAGAGCACAATGTCAGATCAGCATTGAGGAACAAGGTAGGAATGGTGGCAGTAAATATTTGATATTTCTTTGTGTAACCAATGTACTAAACCAAACCATAAATACAATATACGGTATGTGTTCTTTTAGTTATTTGAAAAAGACGTTAAGGACTCCTGATATAACCCAGTCTGTCATCGTCAAATATAATATATAATTAGGTTGTAAATCACAACAAATCATATTACAAATAAATAATGAAACAACAACAAAAGACCATGTAGTACGAGCCCGACCAACCAATATTTTTAAAAACACTTGGATTTTTTTTGAAGTTTAATATAATCAATGATAATCCTATCTTGTTCTTTTAAGAATAAGATGTTAACAATGATTCCTTTACAATATTTTCCAAAGGTCCTTCGATAGACCCAATAACCAGCCATATTCGGACATCCATCAACACAGCAACCATACGACAAGTGGAATGTAAACACTTTCCTGCTTCTAAGCAGGTTCATATCACTTATTACGACGAAGGAAAATATCTCGGGGAATTCCCAGCTCAGGAAGAAGAACACTGTCTGGCGAATCTTAACGAGTCATCGAAGAATATCTTAGCCCAGGCTACGGATGAGCTGGGTAATATGGCCGAAATAGCGTTTGTTATCGACCAGAATATTCCGACAATATCTTTTGAGCACATTTGCAGGACCCCAACATCGATAGTCGTTAAAGGCGTCAGGTTGATACATTTTCCAGATGATAATCACGTGACTGTGACGTATTCCTGTGACGGTCGTGCAGCCATACCGTATGCTTGGGAATGTGGTCACGACGACTCTCCCAGCTCTGTTGAACATGAATTAACTGGGCACGATGAAGGCTGCAACAATCAAGACATTATTGTCACGGCAACAAGTGCTACCAGTAATTACAAAGCACAATGTCAGATCAGCATTGTGGGTCCAGGTAGGAATGATGGCAATAAATATTCTTATTTTGTAACCTGATTACTAAACCATATAAACACACAATTTAGAAATTAAATCTGTGTATTAAAATCCTTTTTTATTTTATTTTAATGTTAAGGACTTTTTTTTAAATATTATGAACGTTTAATTTACTGAGTTATATATCTGCATTGATTACCAGGTTTTGGTTTAATTTTGGTACGTAGGTCTATTAGTTATATAGACTAGCGGGCATCCGCGCTTCGCGCGGACCCGCTAGAAGATTTCACGGGGAGGTAAGTAAACAAAGCGTAAGAAAAGTTGATACAATATCAAGAACATGTCCTACATGTATACATAATCCAGACGGTCCCTAAATAATCCGAATATCGCAGGTGCTTTTGATAATCCAGGTATACATGTGCCTTAAAGTAGGTAGGCCTACCTTTGTCTTTCCAGATACCTATGTAGGCCTCCCATGTGACCTGAAATGCAGGTACCCGTTGTCCCATTATATCCAGGGACCCAATAGGCCTGCGGCCTGCGGCCCTACCCCTAATCCAGTTACCACAGGTGCCCTTAATGGCACCGGATACCACATAATCCAGGTACTGCAGTGTGCCATTATATCGAGATACCCAGGTGCCCTTACTTTATCCTTCAAGTAACTTAAATTAATCGCGGGTGCCGAAGATAGCGGGCAGGATAGTCCATCACAATAGGCAGAGGTAAGTAATATCAAAGCGTTATAAATGTTTATATAAATATCAAGAGTATGTCCTTATTCAGGTACCCAGGGCAGGTACCTAAAGTGCCCTTGATATAATGTAAGCGACATGGTACCCTTAAATGCGCCTAGGCCCAATGGGCTCTTAAATAATACAGATACCCATGTTCCTAATCCAAGTACTCCACGTGTTCTTAATACACCGGTTGCCCATAGGCCTAAGCCCTACCCCCTCACAGATGGCCTTAATAACCCAGGTACAGCATTTGCCGGCATTATATCTATACCAATGTACCCGTATTATATCCAGTTTATAATGGAAAGCGCAGGTATAGGTGCCGAAGCTATAATAGCGGGTGGTTAGTCACATCAAAACGTATAGAGATGAGGGTATTGTAAAACAGCAAGAGTATGTCGTTGATACTCCATGTATCCTAGGTGCCCTTAATACTGACATTGGTACCACAGTGCCCTTAATAATCCATATATACCATGTGCCCTTAATAAATCCATGTATGCCATGCATGTATAACACATGGTGCCCTTGATTATTCAGGTACCACCCCATGTACTTTAATAATCAAGATTGTGTATTAGTGATCCAATATAGGACCTCCATGGACTATGTGGTTTATCTTGAATCGAATATTAAGGGCACCCGTGATAACTGTGTATGCGGCTATTAGGGCCTACGTGGATTAATAAGGACACCTGAATGGCTATTCAGGATGGCTATTCAGGTGTAGGAATACTTAAAATATTCAGAGTATCGGGATTGCCTTAATATCCCCTCCCCCAGTTACCCCCTGTTAGCTCATGTCCCTACCCATTTTGTACCCCAAATAATACAAAAGTTGTATTTTAATGTCAAAATTGAAAGTAACTTAAAATTAGCTTTAAGATGTCTCCCCCGATTCTTTTATTGCCCCGCCACCCCGTTTTCCTCCTTTAAAATATTGATGCTGGTGCCGCCACTGCCCATGCACATATTGTATCCAGGTAATAGGCTGCCCATGCACATACTGTATCCTGAGGTAATAGGCCTACGTTCTGAGCGTTATATATGGGTTCTATAGTTTTATAGTCGTCGTTTAGTTTTATGGTCGGCGGAGTCTATCATCAAGATCACTTGTACCATTCTATGCTTGTACTTAAACACTATGTGTGCCATCCGGGTTTTGTTTGGCCTATTTACTTAAATACATTATTCCTCCAATAGGCATGTAGGGCCTAAACGTATGCAGTCCCTTTGTCATGTTTGTTGTGTTCTAAATAAGGCCTCCCGAGATACTACCTAATACACCTTCAAATCCAGTTATCACAGGTGGCACACCTGCGCATAGTATATCCAAGTAATTTGAGACTATCTGCGTTTTATAGTGAACCCCGTAATCCAGATACCACTGATGCCCTTGTAGGGTATGATGGGGTAAGGGAAGTGCGGGGGGAGGGGGTTTAGACCTTAGGGTATGATGTGACAATCCCGTAATTTACGTGCTATAAGCCGCACGGCGAATAAGCCGCAGCACCTCAAATTAAGATCGTATACAGTAAGCCGCACCGCTGTATAATAAGTCGCACAAAGAAAATGAAAGGGGTGTGTGGGGGGGGGGGGGGGGGGGGGGGTCGACCATGATCCACCAGCCCATAGCTTCATGACCAGCCATGGGGTTACAACTGCATGAGTGACTCAATCAAATGTATTTTCCTTCAGCCACTTCAGTCACTTTAATACATGTTATCCTGGATACAGTTTGCGCCTTGCTCCCAGTTTCTTTATTAAAATAAAGGTCTTGGCTTTATTAATGTTTTGTTTGTGTCTTGCTCTCGTTACATTTTATTGTACTGTACGTGTACGGTATGCACCGCGGAGCAACCGTATACGGACTACCTGCTTTCACTGCATGCCCCGTTTACAATGTATAGTTTGCGCCACAAACGCATACACACTTTGTCTGCGTCACTACGTGTGCGCCGATGCGCGTGCGCCATGTTAAACGCGGTCGCGCAGCAATACATATGAACGGTTGTTATGGTACCGCCAATTTCTTTATCGTTAGCAAACTCCGCGTTCATCTATGTTATTAATGTGAAAGTGTCACTTTAAGATCTGCGTAAGAGTTTTTGTTTACATTTAGAAAATGTCGTAAAATATTTTATTTGTCGGACGTATAGTCCCGTATAAATGCTTGTTACTTGTGCGACCTTTAAGAATAACAAACGGCCGCACATACAGAAATGTAGCTATATCCCTGATGAAAATATTTTGGGTGAAGACCATATGTCATCACTCACTCCGAAAACCATAATATTTGTCCGTACAGTAGCTACCCGAGTAAAAGAAATTCAACATTTCGGATTATCATCTGTGATCCTTTCTGCGCATGTCTGAAAACGTGAAAATACTGACATTGAACTATCTAATTAGCTCGTGTATTAGAGGCGCAATTCCCACGCTTTTTCAGTTGAAGAGGGACGCGAGTGTAAAATTATTATTGAACTATCTAATCAGGCGAGGGACCGAAAATTAGTATATAGATTGAATATATTTCAGCATGTGTCCTACTGTAATTTTTAATATTTTCTGTAGATTTTAAGATTTTTCTGTGTAGCACCTTGAGGCTTCTTTACATCGTAAGGCGCATAATAACTCCAATAATAATTATTATTATAATTGTATATAGCTTGGCCCATCTAACCATCTAACCCATCGTGAGTCCTCTTGACAGAGTACTTCAAGTGTCTGATACCTTAGAACTGAGTCAAATTGAACTAAAATCTGTACCAATAAAACCAATATCAGAATATATGACTAAGAACAACGGAAACAATCAGCCTATTTGTTCCACCGGGCCCGATCGACCAATATTTTTTTTTAGAAGGCCTAACATTTTCTAAATTAAAAAAATCCTATCTCGTTCTGAAAGATTATAATTATGTTTACAATACCGTCTTTATACTATTCCCAAAGGACCTTCGATAAATCCAATAACCAGCCATGTCCGAACATCCGTCAACACAGCAACCATACGACAAGTGGGATGCAAACACTTCCCTGATCATAATACGGTATACATCAGTTACTTCGACGAGGGACAATATCTTGGAGAATTCACTGTTCACGAAGAAGAACATACCCTGAAGGATCTTAATGCATCATCGAAGAAAGTCCTAGCTCAGGCTACGGATGAGTTGGGTAATATAGCTGAAACAACTTTTATTATCAACCAGAATATTCCGACAATATCTTATGAGCACATATGCAGGACCCCAACATCTATGTTCATTAAAGGTGTCAAGTTGACAAGTTTTCCGGATGATGACCAAGTGACTATAACGTACTCTAGCAACGGCCATGAAGCCATATGTTATTCTTGGGAACATGGTCACGACGACTCTCCTACTAGTAGGCCTACTGTTGAGCATGAATTACCTGGGTACGATGAAGGTTACAGTGATCAAGACATTATTGTTACAGCAATTAGTTCTACCAGCAATTACAGAGCACAATGCCGGATTAGTATCGTAGGATTAGGTAAGAATCCGGTAGTCAGATTAAGGGCAACAAGTATAGGCTATTTGAAATTCCCTTTGGTTACGATAGAACGATGGTGGATGTTGGGTAAGGGCACATAGACCAGAGCAAAGGAGACATTCAAAAAGATTATTTCAGTCTTCAGCGTTCAAGGAGATACAAATACATTTATAGTTCATGTTACGCCAAGACTGTTCCAATATCATTGTGCATCGCCAGCGATACGTGATGAAGTTAATGGCGCTGCCCTCGGGGAACATTTCGACTCGGTCTCTGTCAGCATGGTCAGTGTCCAAAGATACACTGAATAATAGGATAAACCAACTAGTCAAAATCAGTTTTCAGATAGTTGTTAAATGTCTCGACAAAACTGTAATGGTGTTCCGGCTGACGGATCTGGGTAACCTGAGTTTGAAGTCGGGTTACCCGCGTTTGAAGTCGGGTTACAAACAGCGCTAAATCATGAATGTAGATTGTAATCAGGATTTCTACTTTATTTTAATTTTAATATCAAGGTCCAATGATAGAATCAATTACCAAGTTTACCCGTACTTCGGTCAGCACAGCAAATATTAATTCAACAAAGTGCAGCAACTTCCCTTCTGAAAGCGAAGTCTATATAACTTACTACGACGGAGAAGAATGCCTGGGGAAATTCCCTGCTAGGGAAGATAAACACATCTTGACTAATTTGAATTCATCATCACGCGAGATAAAAGTGATAGCAAGGGATGACCTTGGAAATATTGCTGAAACTACATTTGATATTGGCCAACAGGAGGCACCAATAATATCATACAAGAGTATCTCGAGGACTCCGGGATCAATTGTCATCAAGGATGTACAGCTACTAAATTTTCCAATGAAGGAAAAGGTCACTATCCTGTACTCGTGCGATGGTCATGATGACATCTCGTATATTTGGAGACAAGAAGACACCGACGAGCCTACCAGTGTGGAGCATAAACTGTCTGGGTATGGTCATAGCTGGCAAGGGGGAGTGATCAGAGTTACAGCATCATGTCAGAATAACGAATACTCGGCAGAGAGTGATATACACATCAAAGGTCAAGGTATGTTGCAGCACACCACCTGATGCACTTTGTAAGCCAAACAAATAATATAGAGGCTTCTTACCTAAAGTTGTACATAACCTAAGGGTACTTGACCATGTTGACTAAATTGGATATATTAAAAGACATACCATTGTAAGGAGATATTGGGTCGGTCATCAAATGAACAGTTAGCAGTCCCTAGGCATAGATGAAGTAAGGGCTAATTGTTCAGTGAAAACCTTTGTAAGCGTCTGTGATTACAGTGATGTTAGAAACGGGATGCGGATATCGGACCTGGCACTCCTTCGTCTTCGACATAGCTGTATATTTGAGCTGCCGTGGCCGAGTTAACATGGTTAAGGTCTAAATGAGAATGATGAACATGATGAAAGACGAATCAGAAGAAGAAGTAACACATGGCCACGTCAATACTTCCAATTCAGGGGGAGGCAGTGATTTGAAATCTTAATAGTATAAGCTAAACTGCGTCTTACATCACATCGTAGTTTCTTTCCAGAATCGCGACAAAGGTCTCTCGTGCTGTCGTCCAAATTGTTTTTTTTCTTCTAAATTGATCCGCATGTCAATAAGAGGGATAATAAACTCTAAGAAGAAATGATGATCAGTGTGGGTCACTTGTTAAGATGACACGTTTGAACAGCGCGCTATTTGCTGATAGTTTAAATGTATGCATGACGCCTGATATTCGCAGGTGAATTGCGTCGAAGCGTTGAATTCTATTATATCGCAGCGAAACCAATAGCATCAAAACGATACCGCAATCTTTGTGATTGATCCATTATGGTTTATTTTTTGTTAAATGGAATAGGTCCAAATCGATAATCGATCGGCCAATATTCATGAATCTACTATAGATTAAATTGAAATGAATATTATTGGTTGTTTCTTTGTGTTTACAAAATAAAGTTGTTTTTATTTTCTGTTTTATTTTTCAAAGGACCTACAATAGATCCAATAATAAATCATATACGCACTTCCGTTAGCACAGCAACTGTCCGGCAAGTACAATGCCATAACTTCCCTCACGACAGTCATGTACACATCACATACTACGATGGCGAAGATTTCCTCGGCAAATTTGGCAAATTTAAAGTTGGCGAGGAACACAAACTGACAAACTTGAAAGAATCAACAAGTGTTGTTGTCGCGCACGCTACTGACGAACATGGAAACTTTGCCGTCACAACCTTTACCATCGATCAAAGAGTACCAGTGATATCCTACATGCGCGTTTCCCGAACCCCAACATCGATAGTTATCAAAGGGTTACGAGTGAACTTTCCAGATGAAGACGAGGTTACCGTGAATTATTCTTTCGATGGACGACAAGACATTTGTTACACTTTGAGACAAGAGCGAGATGTCTGTACTGAGCACGAGTTACCTGGGTACGGTCAGAGTTGGGAAGGGACGATTGTAGCAACAGCTTTGGGTTTCAGAAAGGGTTGCATTGCACAGTGTGAGATTTCCATAGAAGGATTGGGTACGTTTAAACTCTAAATGAAAATATAACATTTAAACCTGAGTACATGCACTGTTTTACCTTCAAAACCTTTGACCAAGATTGGCCAAAACAACCGACAACTGAACAACGAGACTCTAGACTGAGGTAAACACTTGAATAGATAGAAATGGTTAGTGAAGAGATTCATTAGGATGTAGTAGGAGTAGTCACAATTCAACCTTGCTTTTACATTGTGTATTTTGTACACAACTTAATTTTATACACAAATACTGTGTGAAAGGTTTACATAATAATTATGGAGTTCTAAATTTAACATAATTATGTAAACATTTTTCTGTGTGTAGTTACTTCTTCTTGACCCAAAAAGTGTGTTACTAGTTTATATTCTATGAGTATTTTCAGAACTGATTTTTTGGATAAAATTTATATTATCATGAGTATGATGGTAAGCCCGAAATAGTGACCAGCATTGTTCACGGTCTTGCAATCTCTCGTCAAGCGTTCATTAAATTCGTCTAAATTCTTACATAGAAAATCCATTAGAATGGCCAAGATATATAATGATGTCTTCTTAAATCAAAATGTAACTATCCATTTCGTTATTTCCCAGGTCCTGTAGTAGAACCCATCATTAACCATAGGCGGACTTCAATCATCACAGCAACAGTTGCGCATGTGCAGTGCAGGAACTTTCCAGCCGGTAGCCACATGTACATCACCTACTATGAGGGCGGAGAATGTCTTGGAGTTTTCCCTCTGGAAGAAGTCCATAAGCTAACGAATTTGACAGAATTTACGAAGGAGATCGAAGTGGAGGTTGCCGATGCCTTTGGAAATATTGCCGAGACTACTTTCAACATCAGTCAGGATTTCCCTGTAGTGACATATGAAAGCATTTCGCGGACTCCAACATCGATCGTTGTGAAAGGAGTTCAACTGGCAAACTTCTTGGACGAGGATGAGGTCACCGTAATATATTCCAGTGATGATCACAAGGATATTTCCTTTACTTGGAATCATAAACATCACGTTGAAACGGTAGAGCACTGTCTGACGGTTTTTGATCAAAGCTGGGAAGGAGGGATGATTATGGTAATGGCATACAATGGGGAATACATGGCAGAGGCCGAAATGTGCGTCCAGGGAATTGGTAAGAGACAATATACAATCATAAGTCATCGAGTTCAGAAAAATACCTTATGTCACATAAGGCCATTATATGGACTACATAGAATTCCATTAAATTGAAAAGCCATCCAATGTTCAATTGTTTAACATTGAACTAATTTATATTATAAATAACATAGCACCTAAAAGGTTAAGAGGAACATGATTTGGTAAAGACCAACGACGCCTGTTCTTGAAATGTTGACATTAGGATCAGTATTTTCAACCTAGGGTATCATGAGTACAGAGTTTCACACTGAAGGTAAAGCAGATGATAACGAATGAATCAAACTTCATTCTGTGTATAGGATGTGCAATAAAATAATGATTTACAGGGAATTTCTGTTAAAAACACCTTTCACTTGTGAAATGAACATTGCAGAGAAATAAACTGACCTTTAATTTCGGCACAATCATGTATGATGTATGAACGAGTATTCTGCGTCAAGCAAACCGTATGTAAGATATTTCATTTTCAAGCAACGTAAAGGACGCAATGAAGTTTTTGATTGGATTTTTTGAATTTTGTGAGTGCTGTAATTATTGAAATTTTTACCAAAAAGTGCCAACAAAGTGAGGAAAAAATGGGGAAAATTTGGGTCAAAAAAGTGAATTTTGTGATTCCCCCCCAAAAAACCCCCCACCAAAAACATTTTGGATCAAAATTGATGCTAATCCTGGATTCTCTGATCCATTTCCTTTCCAAAAATGTAAACTTATATGTACATTTGAGTAATAGTTCAATAATGAGAGCACTCACAAAATTTAAAAAAAGTGACTTCCTCGAGCCCCCCCCCCCCCCCCCCCCCTTAAAGACGCGGGCATGTCTTATATACAAATTGCTGGGAATAGCGTGTCGGTGGTCGGGAAGCTAAATTTAAGCAAATCGGTCCGTACACACCCTGCCAGATTCATGAAATGTATGATGTTAATTTGCAATATTGTTTTTATCTCAAAAAGGTCCATTGATAGAACCAATCTGCAGCCACAGCCGCACATCTCTAACTACAGCAACTATTCGTCAGGTACAATTCAAGAATTTTCTCGCTGAAAGTCAAGTTTACATAGCATTTTACGACGAGGAACAATGTCTTGGGAAATTCCTAACTCGTAGTGATAAAGAATACAAGTTGACGAAATTGAGGAAAGAAACAAAGGAAGTTGTTGCACAAGCTAAAGACAATCATGGAAACATTGCTGTGGTGAAATTTAATGTCTGTGACAGAGTACCAGTGATAAGGCATCACAGTGTGTCCCGAACACAAGACTCTGTTGTGATTAAAGGATTACAAGTGGAACATATGCCATGCGAGGCTGGAGTGAATGTAACATACAGGTGGGATGGACACACACAAACTATGGGCTTGGAGACTGAACATGAATTGTGTGGATTCAGTTATGATTGGAAAGGAATGATTTTTGTTACTGCTGTGGATGCCATGAAGGAATACAAAGCGGAATGTTGCATCGCTGTAAATGGTAAGGTGCCGGAAAAAATAAGGATTTTCTACAAAAAAACTGTTTTTCAAAATTTCAATAATAATAATATTAATAATAATAATATCAACAATAATTATAGAAACTAAAAGAAATCCCAAAATCTTGAGAAATAGTCAAATTCCGTCTAATATATTAATCTTAAATTCGCAAAATAATGGGTCAGTTGGACGTTAAGAACTCCTCTGCCCCTAAAAACAGTTAGATAATCAAGGGTCTTGGAACAATTGTCCGGGAACGATTACTTAAAAAACCATGAAAATGATTCTACTATTTAAACAAGTCCAATGCAAAGAAACAAATATATACATGCTTTCGCATGAAAAGACTTCTCAAGATCAACTATTCTTCACATACCACAGGTGAGAAAGCTACATAGGGAGCCAAGACATCATCTTACGGTTGTGAAAAGGAGACATGTGGCATGTTAACGCAAGAACAACCAAGGAGGGACAGATGTAGTAAGAAGGCGGGGGAGACCAACTGCTTCCAAAAAAAGGGTTAATTAACATTGTTTACCTTAACCTTTCTTTCCATACAGCATCAGAAGAAAAGTGTGGTCCACAAACACATTTACTGCTTCAATTGTTGACCAGAATTGACCAACAACACGATCTTCAGAAACTTGAGCACAAATTGAACAAGTATGATTTGAAGAAAATCAAGGTATTCCCGTACACTGAGATTGGAGTATCCAGTAAGCTTCTGATATGGAATGGCGATACAGGTAAACATCACACAAATGAAATTGTTACGTCAACGGAATCGTCTTTAACCCCCTGAGAACTACCGGCCGATTGGTCAAAAAAACACCAGATACATCATTTATTGCACCAATCAGAGACAGTGTTAGAATAATTGTATCCCTGATGAAGATTGGAGTGAAATATTTTACAAGCTGCATTTTAATTGGCTATTCAAATGAGTATATCTTCCAATTCACCAATCAGAACCACTGTAATATAGGCCGGCAGGGGGTTAAGTTTGTGTATCTGATACTGGTGTTGTTCATGTAGACCTTTGTGAGGAATTATCTTAAAAAACTTTCGCCGCGATTGCGCCTGTTTGTCCGAGTCTTTATTATTGAATAACTTTCTATGCAATACTGAAAAATATACAAGATTAATAATCTTTTAAGAATATACGTATTACTATTATTTTGTTTTGTTAGGACACAGCTCTCATCTGCAGATGGGTAATGTAAGCATCATTGATCGAACGAGGAAGAATTATCCATACAAAAATTGCTCTATAAGATCTGAAAATAATGGTAAGTGTCGATTTTGTGACCAACATCTCATTTTCTTCCACTGTGATAGATATGTCAATGTAGGAGCGTCCATGCAAGCAATAACATTTACCCTATACTTGTCAGTGCATGTATTGAGGATTAAGATAAAATTATACTAAGTCAAGTCATTTCAACCGGGCATTTCAAGTTAAGTCAATTTATTGTTCAAAGCTATTATTTTAGGGAAATACATTGAGTAAAATGGCTAGTCAATTGTCGCAAGTCAAAAATGTCACAACCTTGGTAAATTCTAAATATGTAAAGCGCTTAGGCCAACAACAAAAAAGAGTTGACTTGCCCTTTCCGACCGACCCAAATTTTCGGATTTTTGTGTGTTTTTGTTGTTGTTGTTGTTGTTGAAAGAATCACATAACAATAAAGAATAGATGAAAACGTGTTTTTGAGTAGTATCTGCTTGTTTAAAAAAATCAAAAAAATCAAAAAAAAATCCGACCGTCCGACCCTGACTTTGATCCTGACAGGGCAAGTCAACTTTTTTTTTGTTGCCTTAAGTAATAGGGTAATAGTGTTACTTTAATTCAAAAGTTAATTTTGAAATTATTTTGATTATTAAGATCTAGATCAAGCCACGACTTATAAGGTACAGGTGCAAACTGCCATTCATCATGACACATCCAAAGCAAGAAAGCAAACCGAAGCAAACGTCTTTATTCAAATCATTGGAGAAGAACGAACATCAGATGTTCTCCTTCTGAAAAGATCACGCTCAAAGATATTCAAGGAATTGTGCTACACGATGCAAAGTCTCGGTATTGTGAAAAAGCTACGAGTATGGCATGATAGACCAAGTGAGTGCAAACATGTATGTACATTATCTTACAAAGAGTCCGATGCCTGTTAACTTGGGGGACCAAGGGCAAAGAGCCCGGGCGACCACAATATTTTAAAGACACAGTTTTGGATGACTGGTACACCATGCAGCTAAACCTTTAGGCCTGTAATCATGCATGTCATGATAATAGTTTCTTTACAATCATGTACTCAATCAGTATCATCAAACCGTTTTCAAGCAGCCGATATTATTTTGATATTTTGATTTGATATTGGGGGAAATTCGATTAATTTATGTGGACCAGGACATATGAATCTCGGGGTCTTGTAACGTACTTTAACAGTCAACCACAACAATCAATTTATGTATGTAGCCATAGTGTTCGGTCCGATGAATTTTATATATTTATTAGATAATTTATAAAAGTTTTAATTTCATTCATGAACCGGCATTTACTGTACAGGAGGATTCCCTACATGGCACCTGGATCATATTATTGTCGTAGACGAAAGGACAGGGAAAGGTTTCAAGTTTGACCTGAATAGTAAGCTGCCGAAGGATGATGACGGTAACCAGATTATAACAGGCAGTAAGTTGAATTTCAACGGTGTTTGATACGGATGTTTCTTATTAGGTGACTCCAACCTTAAAGAAATTGATTCAGTTACACAATTCGGATGAGGTTACTTTGGGTCCATGGCGTGCATCAGGTCCATGGCGTGCATCAGTTACACGTTAGAACACAGAACGTCATTGCAATTGTATGATGCACTTTATTCCGTCAAAGACTTTAAGCATGGATGGGACCTTATTATTATGTTCCCTTATTATTATTTCATCAGGAACGACTTACAAAGTAACGGTGACAATTCACGAGTTAAACGAAGGCTTTGTTCAATCGGTAGAGACAAATGGTGGACTGAGCCATTCGGAAAAGGCGATATGCAAATTTGAGAGCGAACAGGTGTACGTGTTTTATACCACGAGAAAGTTGGAGGACGTGGATCGAATCCGGCTTTTATATGACAACAGAGGTAAATATTTAGAAACACTTTCTTAAATCCTCTTTTAGTATTTTGAACAATGAATTGGAGACCAATTGAAATAAAAGCATTTGAAATACTGATTACACATCGGATGTCGACCCAAAAAGAACGTTGCCTGCCACGACTCTCATTTCGGGGCTCTATTCGCCGGTTGGTAACTCCCATAGAATTTATAAACTAGATCCGATGCGCCGCCATTTTGTTTTCCCACCAAATATCCCCTCGTGATGGGCCATTCATAATGGCGCCTGTTACACATAATTAGGATAGGCCCAAAGAATACTTCGTATCGGTTCTAGTGTATAGGCCTAAATCCATGGAAAATCTGTAACCTTTGACCCTGGCTCACTTCAATAATAATGTCGTTACAATACTTTTGATTTGCAGGATATCTTCCCGGATGGGATTCAGAATACGTTAACACCAATGTGAAAATATCTAATGCGGACACGAAGAAGGTTAATGAATTCGGCATGGCTGGCTCAGTGCTTGCTGAAGATGAGGAAGGCCATACAGTGAGAGAAATGGCACTAAGTGAGTATTACCAAATAGTTTAACCATTAGGCCTATAAGACTTTGGGCCAACTAGTGACACGATGGTTAATCAAGTTTCTAATAGGTTTTATGGGTCAAGGTCATTACTTTAGAGGTATGACGTACGACCTAGTAAACTTTGTGCAATGTCATGAAGTTTTTTCCAAATTTACAGGCTCAAACACGGCTTTTTCATAAGAGCTTACATCATTACACATCAGAAACAGTGAATCTACCGGTGAATATTGTTCGTTAGCAACGTACAACGCCTAGGAGACTGACCTTGTCCTTATCAACTTTTTTCAATGTCATGCGCAACTATCTTTTTGGCTATTTTCGCAAATTGTCATATTTCACACATTTTTCATATTTTTACCAGAAACGGACTTTGACATAACGTTGAAAACGAGCGACTTACAAGGAGGCGGAACAAAGGTAAACGTGTACGTCCAAATATTTGGCGAAAACGGCACTTCTGATGAGCTACGATTGAAGAAAACGCCCTCTATTCCCGGCAAGAACAGATTCAAAAGAGGGGAACATGACGTGTTTTCATACAGGAATATGTCAAGTTTGGGACTATTGAAGAAGCTTCAGATTAGAGTGGTGAAAGCAGGTAAGAGTGTATAGATGATGTCACATTGTTGACATTTGGAACGCCCTCTGTTGGTTTGAGACGCAACACAAAGCATCTGGCAGGCAATAGTTCCTATAATAGTGTATAGGCCTATAGCTAGATCAAGTATTCTAACTACGAGGGTCATTCAATAAGTTCTACCTCCTACCTTATAACCTTGTTAGTACATAAATCAAGTCTTATGATATATTACACAATTGTAGCTTGGAATCTTAGCTATAGATGGTATTACCTTTGACGTGAAGGGCGCATTTACTCATGAATAAGGCATCTTGGAATAGAACTTGTTATTATTTGGTAGTCATAACCTTTTAAATTTCACAACAGCTCATAACCTTTTTAAATTTCACAACAGCTTTGAATTAAGCACTGCTTATAGGTTGAACTGATCTTGGAATTCAAGATATATGCGACACATTGAACTTCGAATTGAAAAGCAAAGTGTAAACATGAAATCATGTTCCGTCTTGCTCTTTGAGATGTAGCTTCTTAACGTGTAACATATTGAAATCGATCAACAACTTTTAAAATCTTGGTTTACTAATTTTAGAATATTTATATAATATTGGATGGCTTTGAGGGTGATACAAGAAATCCAATATTATTATTATTATTTATATCAGGCTTTTACCCATAGTTGCGTTGCGTGTTGATTTAATTGTATTTGCAGAATCTTTGTTCAGCAAAAGTTCGTTAAAATCATCATCACTTGAGAGAAGCGAATCTCCCGGGAGTCTGCTGCGGTTCCGACATTTTGCAAACTTGTTGATTTGTCGTTTTCGTAGTGGTTCTCCACGTAAGCCTGCTTCATTAATCTGATAACACGTATTTGCGAAACCCATGCAATCAGCGAAAATTAGTCTCGACTGCATGCTTAATAAACGCTAAAGTTGCGTGAGCTCCTTTGTATACAATAAGACGAATATTCGTAACGAACAAATAATGGGTATGAGACTAAAAAATATTGGACGGTAATTTTTTTAGAATATTGGATGCATCCGGGTACTTTGGTTAAACAATATTGAATACACAGTTTTATTGTACCGTTAAAAAGCCTGATATAAATAATAATGAGGAATATTGGTGTTACCTATATGAGTAATCTATCACAAATTAGCCTATAGTTGTAAGTATTTAGATTTATCCCCATTTCGAATTATGAGAAAATCGAATCGAAATCAAAGGATTTACATAATGACGATACTGGGATTCGAACCCATGACCTTTGGGTGCTGAAGCGAGTGTCAGTACCACCACTAGATGCTATAGGTATTTGAATCCTACAAAAGAGGAACGGTATCCCGGTCTATCATGTGTATTACGGAATAAATCTGTTTCTTATACAAAAGAAGTCTTTACATCACTATAGGTTGGGGCAAACCTACGTCATGCCGGTAAAAAACAAACAAAAATAACTTGCGCAGATCAATCAACTAAGGCAACCGCACATTTCGCCTACTGCGAATCAAGTGCGTATCGCTCAGCGCTGAGTGCGTGCATGGAATGTTTTGCTTTTTGAAACGCTGGTTGCCAAGCAAATTTGCTAAAAATAACTCAAAGTTCCCGTATGTCCGCGCCGTCCTATAGACATAATTTGTGATAGCTTACTCATAGGTAGACCCGGAATATTTACTACCTTTTTCTATAGTTTTTGAGCACCGTACTTTGTTTAAATATCTCTATTTCAGGACGTTTTGGCCCTCACAAGTGGCACCTTGAGTACATAAGAATTGATGACCTAAGAACCGGGAAGTGTTACACATTTCGCTATTATAACTGGCTTCGTATACCGCAAGACAAGAAGGAATTGAAGGTCGTTAGGTGCATATTCCCTTAGTATTTGAACAAATATCACTAGAAACTTTTGACGTGATTAAATGAAGCATATTAGTGCGTCATATCTCACAAGTCGAATACTAGCTGGGGAGCACACATGGTTTTTCGGTCCGGGTCTGCTGGCACAGGGAGCTGTATACCAATTCAAGTGAACCTTGAAGTTTGTTTGAAAGAAGACAGCCTATGTGGAAATGGATTTAAAATCTTAACATGGTAACACAATTTTAAAAATGGGCACACGTTCACGCACCGTGGCAATCTTTAGTTTGGGAGCACATCAAAACTCGACCGCGCGGCAACCGCCGGTTCCGTGGGGTTCCGTGCGGTTGCAGCCGGTTTCTATTGTTCTACACAATGATATGCGGTCGGGCGGAACCGGTGGTTGCCGGGCGGTCGAGTTTTGATGTGCTCCCTTAGTTAGTTTTGTGTCAAAGCAGCCACTTTTAAAGGACTGATGTTGTCGCAAGAGACTACCAATGCCCATACTAATCACCGCGCTTATAAAATACACCCAACTTAATATGTAAGTTCCCCCCTAGCATATACTAGAATATTTCCAAAAGTATTTGATGGATTTAGATAATTTTTAGCTAGAAAGATGCACCAAATTGTTAGGCCCATTTTGATACCAAAAACGATAAGAAATTGTGCCACTTATCAATTTTAGTACAGAAACTGGCTATGATCTGCTTATTGATTTTTCTTAAATGATGCCACACATAATTGTTCGGTAGATTCATATGTCTGTGCACGAACATCCACCAAGAAAATGTCTGTTTAATTTATGGACAAACCAGCAATAGCCAGTGAGATTTAGTGCCACTTTTTTCTGTATAAAAATTGGTAAAATGGCACTCTCTAAATGTAAAAGAGTGGTTTGCCAAGGAGTGAAACGCAGGACAACACGTTTTTGAGTGGAAAAATACTCTAAAAGGGGTGAAAGGGGATTTTATATGACAATGTTCCACTCTATTGAGAGTAAAAAATTAACACTCATTTTAGAGTGGAAATTTTCCACTCTAAAACGGGTTGTTCTGCGTTTCACTCCCTTCACTTCTTTCCGAGTGAATTTCCACTCTTTCCACTCGTTTTATATTTAGAGAGCACAATTTCTTATCGTTGCATTGTCTCAAGGCCAACTAATTTGGTATCAAAATGTGCCTAACAATTGGGTGCATCTTTCTAGCTGAAAGTATAATTCTAGTATATGCTGGGGGAACTTGCATATTTGGTTGGGTGTATGTCGGTCATACAGGTGCTTAGCTTATGAAACAGACATGGTATCAGTTCTGTCGACATTTTAATAGAGATGATCATCTTTGTACTAGAATATCTGTGATAAAATAAATCATTTTAAAAGTATTACAACAGGTAGCACGTCTATCATGCAAATAATGTCAATGGTTAACTTTAGGAAGCGGGAATATTGACCTGATTCTTTAGCTATGAAATTCGACTAACAAATGTAACAAAATAAAACAAAATAATAACATAATGATTTCTGAAATGCATAATTTTTATTGTTAAAGTCAGTATTTCAGTTCTGCATAATGGTTAATTTAACCACTACTTATGTATTGTATACAACTTTGGAATAAGTACACTTTTATAATAAACATTTATTTCTACACTACTTAAATATGTTCTTATGTGTCTTTTGATAAAAAAAACCCCCCCTTTGCGCCATATTGATCTGTTGATACAAAAGGAGGCGCCCTGGATGTTATGCAAAATACACACAGGAGCTAAATACACATTATACTACAACATTTGATAAGATTACATATTTTGCAAGAAGATACAATTCGTTGGCAAATTTTGAAAATGTCCTTCTCCCCACTTCTCCCCATAATTCCTATACATTTCTGGCTACACCGCTATTCTGACGCGCATTTAGACTACAAGTTATGTATGTTGCCAGGCGGAATGGACAACAAAACAGATTCGCACCCGGCCGCTTAATTTCTTTCTGCAACCATAACGGGATGCATCCCATTGTGTTACTACGCTTTATTCCGTGTAGCAATCTGTCGTCTATGCATCCCATTATAGTTGCATAAAGAAAATACGCCACCCGGCCTATAGTCTTCTTAAGAGTTGGTGATCTACCTTTTTACTATCCGGTATTAGGTTATCCCTTTCAACGCGGCTATAAGTTTTATTTACTTTATTATATTATAACACAGATTTTTCAGAAACCTTTCCCAACTTTCAAAGTCTTATCTAAAGAATTACTGAACCAACACTAGGTATAATTGTATTTATTTTAATGCATTTCTTATGGTGATTCCAAATAACATGGTGATGGTGATGACATTCAATAAATTTGACATTTTTGAAACATTTTGTGAAATATTGGAACTGTCGTCTGCATGCAGACGACTGACGTGGAAAGGGTTAATGTTGCCTGACCAACACCACCACCAACAAAGGATAACACTGATTGCCACATTGGCTATATAAACCACTCCGTCGATAATATACACACATTATACGTCAAGCCTTCTCATATCTATTACAATTTTACAAATATTGTACAGTTTATAGATACAAGATTAGAATTAATAAATCAAAAATTGGATGGGATAAATTCCCAGTTAAGTCGAAGAATTTAACAGAAAGCATACACAAATAATTCATAGTGAAACATTACACAAATAATTGTCAGTTGAATGACAAATAAAGTCAAAAGGTTATAAATGTTCGCATAAATACACAATAACGTAACATGTAGGTTTCTGTTTTGTAAAAAAATATTTAAGGTTTAGAGACACGGATAATGATTTGGATTCATTATGCAACCCCCTATACACAACAAGCAAACAAAAACAATAACAACAACAATAACCATCAACCAATAAGGATGAGGGTTACAATAAGTGGTAATCGTTATGGTTTATTTCGTAGAAATTCCAAATATTAAAATGTTTGCACCCTAGACACAAGCCAGTTTGTTTCCATCAAGAAATTGATGTGATCATCGTTTAAGTTGGCAAGTAGCTACAATATATAACGTTTTATCAATGTCAGTTAATTTAATACAGTAACTATTCATCTCAGATTTTCAGAGTTTTATCGTTATTAATTGGGCTTTGCACTGCCGGTGAATTGGTCATAGTCCAGTGGTTTTGAAAACGTAAAAAACTTCCATGAAACAGAGCTCTATTTTTTTTTGATACACCCTGTGTTTACTTATTTAAATGATTAAAATTTAACGCGATTTGGCTATTCCTGTTAAAATCAATACACCCCATGAAGACATGACCTTTATCATCCCCACAAGGTGTGTGAATTTCAAATGGGTTACCTCCAGTTGCACCATTTAAAGTCTGCACTCCCTGTGTGAAAGATAAGGCCATAACAAATTAATTGTTTGCTTGCCCATAGATTTTTGTTTTTGATTTTCCAAATTAGGTACCTGAATACCAGAAAATAAAGGGAAAAATTAGAGTTAAATATTTTTTGTTTCATTTTCTTAGCCCAAAACAGGTCTTTAGATGATACACATGGGGTCACATGGGTGTTTCTTTTTTTTCCTCTAAAAAAGAGAGTTAAAAGTGACACGATCGGAACTGTTTATCACGGTCGGTCGGACGAGTGCAAGCAAACAATTCATTTGTTATGGCCTAAGGGTGCATGGGTGGGTTTTCCAAAAGGACTTAAACGGATTTGAACCGAAATAGCCCATTGGATTCAAAAGACTGGGTAAATCCATGAAAATACCTACCAATACCCAATACATTGCCTTCTGATCATACGATAAACGAAACATGAATTATTCTTAGATATAACACATTGTATATTTTAGTAATATAAACAAAATAAACTTTTTTAAACAGTTCCTTTTAATATTTGTAATTGGACCTACCCCGCCACGAGAGGGGGTAATCATGTATCTATATTATAATACGCTACTCTCTGTCTGTGTGTTTGTTTGTCTGTGCGCGCTTTTTCGTCGCCTTCCCGGGGTCGGGCGGCGTTCAAACTCGGTGGGTGGGTGCGGCTCGGTCCCCGCAAGAGCAAGTTTAGTTTTGTTTGGGGCCCCGGGCCCCAGAGGCCCCACAGGGGTCTTTTTTTTTGTTAGAAGAGTCGTACGGTGCTTAAACTCGGTGGGCGGGTGTGGCTTGGGCCAACTAAATTTTTGAAAATGTTTGTTTGGGGCCCCGGGCCCCAGGGGGCCCCACAGGGGTCTTTTTTGTTAGAAGTGTCGTACGGTGCTCAAACTCGGTGGGCGGGTGTGGCTTGGGCCAACTAAATTTTTGAAAATGTTTGTTTGGGACCCCGGGCCCCAGGGGGCCCCACAAAGGTCTTTTTTGTTTAGAAGAGTCGTACGGTGCTCAAACTCGGTGGGCGGGTGTGGCTTGGGCCAACTAAATTTTTGAAAATGTTTGTTTGGGGCCCCGGGCCCCAGGGGGCCCCACAGGGGTCTTTTTTGTTAGAAGTGTCGTACGGTGCTCAAACTCGGTGGGCGGGTGTGGCTTGGGCCAACTAAATTTTTGAAAATGTTTGTTTGGGGCCCCGGGCCCCAGGGGGCCCCACAGGGGTCTTTTTTGTTAGAAGTGTCGTACGGTGCTCAAACTTTTTATATGAATAAAATTGATTCACAGTTGTAAATTTTCAAACAATATACAACCATATTAAGTAACCAACTCGACCTGGGCCAGAATCTTTCCCGTCCCTATGAATTCAGAAGTCATAATTGGGTAAATGAACTCCATGTCTCCCACAAACCGGTAAATCCACAAGCCGCTAAACCCACGAACCGCCAAATCCCGGGTGACCGCCTAGTATATATATATTAACCATACATTTAATACGGTGATAGCTGAATAGTTGCCGTCCTATTGGCATAAAAGGCAGCTGAATCAATGTCGATCACGTGATCATACTGCTCGTATTTATAACGGTGATTACGAAACAGATCTGTAAAACCATGTTAGCAGGATCAAGTCCAAATTTCATTGTATTAAGCTCCCTTACTGGTTGAGTACTTTACTATTTGGATGATTTCATCTCTATTTTGGATTACAAATATTTATATTATATTTATATTAACTGACTAATTTATTGGACTGTTCTTCTCGAGATCTGACATTTCTTCTTGGCCGTCTTTCTCTTTCTCGTCCTCGTCCTCGTTCTGAAATTAGGCAAAGTACAGCACAAACGTTGAGTTTATAAAGGATAGTGCATTTAATTGAAAAGACATACCGTAGACAAATACTATATTAGCGATTGTTCAATAAGCGTTTGCTCATTCAGAATTATTAATTTCAATTTTCTAAAAAAGCAGACGACCGAGAATGCGAAATAATATCAACATCCGGGACTTCTAGAGCGTTAGTTCAAGTGTCTATCTTACTTACGGAAGCATATAAGTGCCATCCTACTTGATACAGCGAGATGATATATCTTGACAAGTCAACATAATGGCCCGTATTCTCGTACGCTAGCTAAACACGCGTTTTAACTTTGACTTTAAACATATCGTTTAATTAAGCGCAATTCTGGAAAATGGTTTTATTTAAACACGCGTCTAAATCACTGAAAAGTGTGTAACTTTAAATATGGGTATGGGTGTAGTATAACTTCTGCATTAAGTGTATGTCGGTTGTTTTCTAATGTGATGTCATGGTTTAAAAGAGATAAAGATTTTTCAAATGATGACCCTTAATATAAAGACAAATAATTAGTTAATAAATAAATTAGGTAATTAACACATTCATTGGTAAATTATCAGACAGATCCTATAAAGTTCGTTGGGTTTTGTACATATTAAAAAGGTGTAGACCGTAGTATGATTATCTGAATGAGTAAATGAATGTATACAGAATTTAGATTAGGTAAAATATATCTCATTAAATATTTGGAACTTGTTACTTTTCGCCACAGGCTTCCTGGACATAATGGGAGGCAAATTTGTTCACAGTTAGTTAGACTAGCAGAGAACAAGTAGCGTCGGTATTGTCTCCTAAAATTCATTATTTAATTTTGAATAATCCCTCAAGAAAGAACACTGGGAGATCGAATAAACTATCTTAAGTTGCCAAATTGACTTCACAGAAAGGAAATGTCACCATGGCAATTAGGTTATCTTGCCAAGTCAACCTCGCAAAAATTGATGTCGTCATCATGGTCATGGCGAGATGGGTTATCTTGCCAAGTCAACTTCGCAAAAAGTTGATGCCATCAAAAAGGCGACTTCACAAAATGTAGATTGTGATATGGCGAGATTTATCTGCACTTACCTTATAATATGACTTCGTTACAAGTGCCAACGCTCCAAAGCAGACGACGCAGACGATGTAGATTGTGATATGGCGATATTTATCTGCACTTACCTTATAATATGACTTCGTTACAAGTGCCAACGCTCCAAAGCACTTCACAAAAAGTAGATTGTGATATGGCGAGATTTATCTGCACTTACCTTATAATATGACTTCGTTACAAGTGCCAACGCTCCAAAGCACTTCACAAAATGTAGATTGTGATATGGCGAGATTTATCTGCACTTACCTTATAATATGACTTCGTTACAAGTGCCAACGCTCCAAAGCAGACGACGGCAACAAATCTGAGTCCCGCCGAAATTCCTATAAACAAGTATCTATATGCCACGAGGTCATACAACCAGCAATTCCCCTCCTTACCACACGTCATTTGCCAAAGTATACAGGTCGAGTTGATCACTGCACCCATCAAGATGGGGGCGGGGAAGAAACCTGTGGGAATAGGTCAACAAGCAATGTGATTGGCTACTTCCAGTTCTTAGCAAAGGTAAACAAAATTATAGAGGGCGCTATAATTGTTGCATTAGATAAAATTCGTTCTAAAGCGTTACTGTATTGAAATTTGAAGCCTTAAATCCAAGATGGCCGCCGACTAAATATGCAAATTCGGTTTTGCATTTATTTGTATTATTAGTTTGGCTTTTTTCAACCAAGCGTCAATATAGTCTAGCAAAAGTATTATAGATGTGTTGTGGTTCAAACCTTCCGGTAAGGCCAAATTAAATTAATTGTTTGTCTCAAAGCTCCCGCGCGCGTTAGTTTATTGATGCGCATTAGAAAAACAAAAATCTGAAGAAAAAAAAATTTCACAGATTTTTCAGATTTTCATTGATCACATCATCTTAAATACAAAAGTTCACTTTTACAAGGATTTCAATATTTTATATTTAAAAAAAAAAAAAAAAAAACTTGAAAAAAACCCGCATTCCGCATTAGTTTTACAACAGGAGAGGAGCTTTGAGACAAACAATTAATTTAATTTGGCATAAGTCATCTTACAAAACAAGGAACAATAAATATGACTGGCTTTCATTGCATATCATCATGATCAAAGCTCGTCCACTTGATCACGCATGGTGGTATGTGAAGGGGAACTGGGAAGAGGCGATACAAAATCGGGAAGGCTGTATAAAGTATATACCGTATACCCTAAACATGTTAAGTGGGTAACTTATATTAGTTGAATCTGGGAATTGTGGGTGGGGGGGGGGGGGGGGGGGCGGGGTGTCGAGCAAATATGGCGAAGACGCAATCAGACGGTATAAACCACTATTAATTAACTTCTCATAATTTTATTGTATATAGCTAACAAATACACCGTATTCGGGAAGTAATGTTCCTGCCATGTGAGGGGTTAGGAGGAGTTAGTTACAAGAAGAGGACGTGAGAAGTCGTTTCTTATGTTACGTTTCGATAAGCGAGGCACAAGAGGATCTTATCGGCTACAGGTTGCTTTCTTATGGGGGCGGCATCAATTAACGAACAAGATGGATTTTTCCAATCGAAATAACTTACCAAGGCATTTGACTAAAACATCTTTAAATCCTAAAGCAACAGATCGGTCATCTGATTTTACCACCCTGTATAAAGAAACAGAAACACTCGGATAAACTCTAACCTGGTTGGTAAATGAGGGGGAGGGGGGGGGGGGGGGGGGGGGGGGGGGGGGGGTAAAAATAGGTCCTTAAAAGGGGGTGGGGTCGGAAAACACCCCTCCTTTTTTTGGAGGGGGGGTAAATAAAAAAGAAGGTTCTTAAAAGGGCGATAAAAAAACCACACCCTATTTTTGAGGGGGGCGGGGGGATAAAAAAAGAAGATATTTATGAACACTCCCTTAGACATGTTAAGGGAGCACACCACTAAGTCGGTCCCATTAACTTTACACGCTACGTACTACGAGTTCAAATCGCAGTAAATCCATTTGTCTAGTACTTAGAACTCTAAATGTTTGATATGTTATAGGACTATCCCTGTCCTTTGACATATTAATATGAACTGAGATACGCCGTCAAGATTTTTGCTAGAAGTCGGCGAAATTAAATATTCGGTTATTACCCGTTCACCGACCCATGTGTGTAAATCGGCCCGTTACTTATATTTCAGCTAAAATCATCGAATTTTCTGTGCTAAACATTAAATATATAATTCATAAAATCCATAAAACACAAATTTGATATCATTACCCGTAAAATTGATGCCAATTTTGCACATTCATTTGGTCAAAAGGAACAATTACTGTACTCAAGTTTTGCCGGAAGTGCCGCGCAAAACCAACTTAGTGGTTTGCTCCCATAACCCTAACACTGCCATATACCACGCTATACCACGACTGCGCACGTTGGTACCACCCGGCGTGGAATTTTTTCGCTGAAAAAATGGACCCACTCCATACAGTCTGGGCAATACACTGCCCAGACTGTGCTTGGAAGGCGTGGCGTAGCGGGGGATTGGAAGCTCCACGTGCTGGAGGTCCCTGGATCAAATCCCGGGGGGATCGGGGGGATATTTTGGTCGATTTTCCACGTTGAAGAAAAAATTCTGAAAAAAGTGGGGGGGGGGGGGGGGGGGGGGGTGGTGTAGAGTTAGGGTTAACATTGCATAGAAAATGGCCTCGTCATTTGAAGCCAGAAATTAGTGGTAGAGATGTACACTGATGTCGTCGCTTTATATGAAATGCGTTAGGCAAAAAAAAGACATATGAAAAAGATCTGTTTCATTATCCGCGCGCGTAAACCTATGCCGCATAGCCCATGTGCGATGAGCCCAATTTGTGGGCTTTTTAGGTCGACCGTGTGGAGGGCAGCAGTGGCGGCACCAGCATCATAAATTTGGGGGGGGGGAACAATTATCGGGGGCAAGAATTAAAAAGTGTGCGCAAAGCGCGCACATTTTTTGCAATTTACGCTAAAACTCTCTCAAATGTGGTCTAATTTTAACTAATTTTGAAAGCAATTTGCAAAAATGTGGTCATATTATACCTAATATGGTGCTAAAATGGTCAAATTTTGTCAAATTTTATTTAACCTTGAAATTATTATTATTATTATTAGTATTATTATTATTATTATCATTAGTATTAGTGTTATTATTATTATTATTATTATTATTATTATTTTTTTTTGGGGGGGGGGGGGATTTCCCCCACCACCCTCATCCGTGGCACTCCCGTTTCGGAGCAGACCGATAAAGAGAGGAAAACTGAATGTCACAATTAGCTGTCAAATTAGAAGAATAGCGTTCTCTATTGCTAGAATTGGTAAGGTCATCTGTAAAATGGGTATTTTCTCTCAGATTTTATTTTGTGACCATACCTCAATGCGATGAAGAGTGCCGGGTTGATTGTTAACGACGTGCAGAAAAGTCCTATCATTCCAATTATAGTCAGCAGAATCAGCTGTCTCGTAGTGTTGCAACCGTCACGACAAAGACCAGGAACTGCCGTGCCGCCGTCGACGAGGGCAGCAGAGTTGGTTGATACTGAGATGCATGAACAGTTGCTGTATTGCTGTAAAGTTTAGAGATGAAGAGATATTTAAAAGTTGCGTTTTCTGTTTTCTGTGTTGCCATGTCGTTAAAGAATGTGCCCTGAAAGCACACCATTGTGCATTATATGTTAGAACGATAATCATCACTCAACATCGAAAGTCCCGGTATCAATGACGTCATGGTTATTGGTGCTCAAATTTGCGCAAGTGCATTGTATAACTTCACTGATAATGGGACCTTCGATCGCCGCGAATTTCAAAAATTGCTTGTTGAGAGACATGGCAGTTTTTATTAGTTTTTAAATAAGTATGACGTTTTGTTCTATAACTATGCAATTTGGGCTCAATAATTATATTTCTAACATATAATGCACAATGTTGTGCTTGCAGGACACCTCCTGGAGTACCCGAGTACTCCACGCAATCAAGCCTCTCTCCAAGCGCGTGTGCGGACGGTTTTCGATGAGGTAATCAACCAAGCCTATATAGTGAGCGCGGTATACTGCGCGAACAAGTAGCTGTGGGCCGTGGCTTGCATTAGGGGTCCGGTGTTTCGGGTCCGGGTCCCCGGTCGGGTCGCGGCGATTTATTTGTCTACTTTTCTTCAAAAATTGAGAGCTATCGGTTAAGAACCTGGTTAGGGTTAATTGACCAATTTTTTCTTTTTTTTCTTCGTGTTTCACTAATTGACCAATTATGTCTCATTTGTTTCGTGTTTCATTAACCCTAACGCTCTTGAGTACTACAAAGTACTCCAAGCAAGCTTCTCTCCAAGCGCGTGTGCGGACGGTTTTTGATGAGGTAATCAACCGAGCCTACTGGGTGTCTCAAAAAAAATACAACGCTCTTTCAGAGGATCGTAACTTTCTGAATAAGTGTCGGAATGGAACAATTCAAATGACAAAATAAAGGCAAAACCATACATACCATAAGCCCGCTCGAGTTGAATTCAGTACAGCCGGCGTGGCAAGGTGAGATGTAGGACACATGATCGGATCCACACACAGGCCGAAATATTTCGTCTGGACACGAACATTCGTTATTACATTGCATTTGATACGGTGATGTCGACAATATTGTGCTAGGTGACGACGCAGTTGACCTGCAAAAAAATGGGAAATGTATACATTTATATGCAAGAGGTTATCCTTTAACTACTTAGTTGTGTACACCAGGCTTCAATTAACAGCTCAGATTGCCTCCGCGACTAAAAAAATTAAAACCCGACTTATACAAACATAATTTCACCCGTGAACGGCTGTAACGGTGTTTTCCAGACCTCCGAAAATCCGAAATGAGGCGACGAAAATAGAAATCATGTTTTTACGACCGAACGGAAAAGCCAAATAATATCTTTGGGATTCGATATTCAGTTTTGCACGTGGTTATTAACAAATTCTAAGAAATATTGGTTGGTCGGGGCAGTAGAACAGGTTTTTTTGTCGCCTATAACAAAAGTTGTCTCAAAGATCTTAACAGAAATGACCTGATAGAGCACTTTTATTATATAGGATTATCTTATTTCTTGTCTTCTATCATTTCAAAATGCTACAAATCCCCTCAAACGCCCATGCAACGATATGAATATCACATTCGACTTCTGTTACTGCATTTCATAGTTCATAGCTCAAAGTTCATAGTTCACCACCCTCGGCGCCCAAAGGAAAAAGAGGAAGCATCTTGGGGGATCGGGTTGCCAGGTGTCTGACGCCGTGTTGCGTAGTGGGGATATGGAGCCCAAATGGGCTACATAAGGCCAACAAAAATGTTTTGTTGTCCTCGACCACCCACTCGTCAGATTAAGGGCCGCTCCGATTTGTTTTCAGATTTTTTTCAGATTTTTATTTTTTCAGATTTTTTTAAAACAGTTTAAATGGCATTGAATATTAAACTAAGTGTTTATAACATATATGTGCAATTCTTAGAGTGATTTTCAACTTCTTGTTGGCTGAACTTTGACTTTTTTGGCCTAAAGGGTGTACATGTCCGAGGGAGATTAATTCATTAACAATATTTTAATTTAGGCATTCTTTTGACCAGCTATTCATCTTAAAGAGATAAATGCGAACGTTTCAAACTATAGATGTGAGTATAATTAATACGTAATAAAGTTCACAGTTCAAACTTACCGCAGGGTTCCGGTCACATACTCCTCGGTGTATGCCATATTCGATGACTGTGAGGGAGACAAGCTGTTGATACCGGCTACATTAAGATTAGGACAGCCAATGAACACTGAGGCTGTTGCACAGACGAGCCCAACGAGAGTGCAGAGAAATATAAATTTGGCACATTGCTTTGCGTTGAGTTTATATCGTCTGCAAATAAGAGCTGAAATAGGCTGAGCTGCTACCATGACAGGCATTGCCATACTACCTGTGCGAGGAACAAAGTGAGATACTTTATTAATAACGGTTTATAGAGGGTGTCACATATTTATCGACATTTGGGACGCCCTCTGTTGGTTGAGACATTACAAAACATAGTCTTTCTTGAAATGATGTTTTTGTGCGCACTGTAAGTGCATAATTTGCTCCATTAATAGTTGATGTGTTTTGCAAATCGTATTTAAAATGTCACGCATGAACCGTACGTAGCATTTACCTTGTATTAATATGTTTCATGTTTTCATGTAAAAATTTGTATAAAATTATATTTTGCTCTTATTATTGATACATTTGATAATATTGTGTAATATGCTTTTATAAGGACACATCAGTCGAGAAGACTCATGTCGCTGTGTCAAAAGTGTATGTCCAAGTCATCAGTGATAGAGTAGAGGCTTGTTTCTTAAAGGCATATTATGTGATCTTTTCCAGAGAGCGCCCTCTATTCATGATTTTTTTTAGAAAGTAGATTTTCTTGCAGATTTACATTTCCGATCATAAATCATACATACATTCGAAGTTACAGAGCGATACGATTCCTAATTACCTCAAAATCATGGTTTGGAGTGAATTTAGAGTGAAAAATATAAACTGTCGGAATTCCGACAGTTTATATTCACTCTAAAACCATGATTTTGAAGTAATTAAGAATCGTATCGCCCTGTAACTTGGAATGTATGCATGATTTATGATCAGAAATGTAAATATGCAAGAAAAACTGCTTTCAATTTTTTTTTCGATGTTGAGGGCGTTCCCTGGAAAGATCACATAATATACCTTTAATACATTGCATGTGAGTTTCTAAGAGTAATATTGACCTATAGGCAGGTGTCAGTCTTGAAATGTGTGTGTGTGGATTTATTAACAGTAAACAACATTTGGCCAAACACTGTATACATGTATTATACTCTCATCATGTATACAGGCTGTAACAAAAAAAGTTATACAGTTTTGAAAAACATTTAAAATATCTCCTGTAGAATGTCTGTTTCTCTTTCTAATGGCGTATAGGGGGACTTTTCTTAGCTTTCGAATAAGCTTTGTTTCATGACAATCGATGGTCGGTAAGCAGAGATATGATCAATTGTCTAAAGTAGTCATGAAATCAGCTGGACCACTTTGGTTTAATCAATGGTAAAACCACTGGGATGAATATGAATGGAATCGAACCAGGAACATAGCAGTAGAGCGCTCTTGTTAGACAACAATGGTTCATTTCAAGTGGTTAATAGTATTACAAAGAAGGTTAGGTCTTTACAAATATTATTTATTTATTTTATGATTTTATTTATTCAAATGAAATAAAACTATTTGAAAAAGAATTATATTGTTCTCTTTAATATTCCTTGCATGATACCCTGACCATTTAATTTATACAAGATATAAGATTGTATGATATTGTGAAAGTGGCCCAACCCAATTTCTAGACGACTTAGTCGATTAGTCATAAATTTTAAACGCAAGTAGTTAAAAAGACCAAATAAAATGATTCTGGTAGCCAAAACGGAACTTAACACAGAGTGTAAAAGATTTTGACATTGCATGATTTTAACATTAAATTAAAAATAAAATTGCGATTGTATAACTTTTTTTGTTAGAGTCTGTACTACATGTATACGAATGTTTATTCCGTCAAGGTATCAAATATTGTTTATGGTAAATAATATCGCATTTCAGGGCACGATGATATCAATAATTGTCCAGGTTTCTGACAAATCTGTTTTGTAGGCCTATCTATAATGGTATAACCATCATCTGTGGTATACTAACTGCCGCGTGGAAAGTGTTAAGTAACGCACACCGAAATTGCCAGTATTATAATGTGAGCACAGATCACTGAGATCAGTCAGACGACGCTGGACACGGGCGTATTCACGAATATTCAGGTTAAAATATGCGAACGAGGTTACGTAATCAAGTGAATGGGACGAACGCTTAACAACTCCAGCGGTTTTAGGATGAAATAATTTAGTTCCAACGTGTGGTGAATTTTATGGGGTCATATAATCAAAATCCATTGTTACATTGAAACCAACGGAAATTAACGGCCGTTCGTGTCCACCGTCGTCTGGAGATCAGTGATGCGTGTGACCGCTCCCTCTCAAGGAAGGGGGGGGTAGGGGGGGGGGGGGGGGTTCGTTACTTACCCATCAACGCGGATGCTGCGGCCGGACTGAGTCCAAACTGTGTCTGATAGAATTTCATGAAAAATGTCCCCTGTGCCGATACGAGAGCGGTCTCGGCACTACCGCCCAGACAGAGGAACATCAGTGGAGCGTTCAGAACAAATCCTTTCAACATCCTAAATACACCTGTTAGTTAGATAACAACAAAATACACAAAGATACGTACGGGTTATTAGGGGGCTGTAATTTTTTTTCTTCCGGGGGAGGGGCATCGCAAATGTATGGATTGACTTTTGTCGTTAACCTACTCTTTAAACAAAGACATATAATATAAAATCTGAATGCAAACTGCTTATCCAAGCCCGTGTTAAGTCAAATGTAATAAACAAATGATAGATATAAGAGGACCTGAAGCCGGTTGCAATCTTATAACTAACATAATCTTTATCGAAGGCTTTCTGTTAGGATCGAAACGTCAGGCAGGGCCCCTCATATTTATTACATGTAAAAAAGTTAAAAACTCACACTCTAATGAACCATATTAAAAGTGACCACTCTATTTCGAGTGGTCACTTTATGTCCCGCTTTATGTGGCTCCTTGAAAGAGTGGAAGTTGGAGTGATTCGCCCCTTTTTTGGAGTGATTCTCACTCTTCTTATGCTTTTGGAGATTATTATTTACTCCTTTACACCCTGTATGATACCCTATGTCATCTCTGAAACATTGCGAAATATTGGATTTGAAGTCTCTTTTAAAAGTCATTATTCCATATTTTAGACGTTCTTTTGCGTATATTCCGAAAATGACAGTCCCCGTATAAGCTTTATACATAGGTTATTGGCCAAAATTGTAAATTATTCAGTGCCAAAAATACAAGATTATGATATAGGGGGCCCTGTCATAAAGCAAATGTCACAACAGCCAAACTTGATCACGGTTGTATCATTGTCTCAAAGTTATCATCATGGTCAGTCATCGCACTTTGCGCATCTTTTTCTGCATAAATATTTTAGTACACACATTTATTTACGCAACTTCGATTTTGAGCAATTTTCTTACAAGTTTGGATAATTTAGGGAAACATTACGCAGTTACTCTTCGCAATTTCAGGAACCGTTCTTTTTGCACATTTGCCAATGTTGGTAGTCACATTTTCAAAGCATCCATCCCTATGACATGGTTGTGATCGTGAAGCTGTGGCTGTGAAGGTTGAGCAGCAACAAAGTGTTGCCATTTTGTTTACTTGTGGCAGTGGTGAGGCGCAGCAGCGAAACATACATGTGTGGTGGCATGGGAAAACCCTTCACATGGTCATTTTCTACCAACTTTGTTTCCTATGGCAGAGAGCTTATCATACTCTACTGAGTATAGGACTGTTTAAATTTTTCAGAAATTCCATCTAGAACTACAGTTATAGTATTTTAAAGTCGGCAAGTTTAAACGCAACACTAAGAATAGAAACTGACAATTCAAAGGTGTACACAAAATCTTTTAAATGCTCTAATAATAATAAAACTACATTGTTATATCACACAGAATAGCTTGTCATATGAAACGGACTATTGATATGAACCTAGTTTTTTGCGATATTATTAACAATTGAAAGTTCTTCACTTTCAAAATCTTTACAATGAATTTTCGGAATTCACAAGTGGTTACCATGGTAACAATGTCATTTTAGGTAAACATAGCATTTTACACATAAAATTTGATAAACAAGGTTCAGAAAAGTACTAAAATAAACTTAACATCTGGAATTTTACATAAAAAACTCCTGAAAACTAAAGTTCAAGGTATATTCTCTATCTTGGGACCAAAGTTTGAAAATTGACTTTGAACTCATTTGTTAGGAATATTTTGGTATGACCCAGATATCTCAATATTAACATTAGCGACTTCCGACGGGTTTTCCCATACCACCACACACATCTGCTCTTGTGATATCTTCCCCTCCACTTTGTCAGTGATTTGGTAATGGTGTGATTACAAATGGGTACTACTACTACTAGTAACTAAAACATACCGGCTTCAATGCAACTTGGTTATGGCGCTCAAATCTGCGCCCTCGAATTGTATACGATTTCAGTGCTACCGGGACTTTCGATACGCAAATGTTTAGAATGGCAAGTTGAGAGATTTGGCAGTTTTTATTCGTTTTTATGATAAGTGTGGTGGTTTTTTTCTATAAAGTACGCAATTGGGGTTTGGTAATTATTTACTGCAGTGCTCCTTGATCCATTAAATAAGTGCAGAACGTTATCAACTAACCTTTTAAACTCTCCACAATCTCAATCAGTCCACCGGAAACACTTCTTGGTACCCCTTCCTTCTTAGCCGTCGTCAGTGACCCCTTTTCTTCTGCTCTCAATGGTTCATCACTTTCTGTTGTCTGCTTCTTCACCGTCATCACTTTTGGGTAGAAATACATTGGGATAGCGAATACCACTAGGAACAAGCTACACAGAGGGAACCCGAGCCACCAGGCACCAATCCAACGGGGATCATATATTTGTAGATCCGGTATCTGATCGGCGGGGATCCGATGAAAATCAACGTAGACGGCTGTAGTAGCGGAGGCGAGGAAAAATCCTGTAAACGGTCCAATCATGGCTGCTATAAACAAGAAGGCTATTCGAGGATGGGAGAGGGGAGAAAAGAAAAACCGTTAATAACTGTCATTGAATTAGTATTAATCGTGCGTGCTGCACAGGCGCGGCGGATCCATCAACATTTTAGTGGGGGGGGGGGGGGGGCTGTACCACCCCTCCTCCCCCACCCTTTTCTTTTTGCTTTTTTGCGTTTGTTTCCTCTGCTTTCTCTCTATTTTCCTTTTTTCCCGCCCCTTTTCCCCCTTTTTTTTTCTTCTTCTTTTTTTTGGGGGGGGGGGGGGGGGGCGTCGAGAGGGTTGTGCCCCCTCGCTAGTGGAAATGTTTCAATTTTCGAACTCATTTGGTGCGATCTGGTTTCTGGTGTAAACATTTGACCAATATTTTATCGAAAAGCCACCTTTTCATTTCCAATAAATATCTTGTTTTTTATCAATGCAAGACTAAGAAGTTGAGCATACTAATATTTTCTTGATTTAAGTATAGATGGTTGAAAAGCGCGGACAGGGGGAGTCTGAATTTTGATTTTTTTTTCTTCTTCAATTTTCGAACCCATTTGGTGAAATTTGGTGTGTACTGTTGACTGATATCTTATTGTAAAGCAATCACTTAATTTCCTATCAATATTGGCTTTTTATATAAGCCTATACCAGAAAGAAGTTGTGCATATAGACCTAATAAAAATAGTTGAATTAAAATTGTTATTCAAAAAAACTTAAAATGTGATTTCCGGGGATTAGTATATAAACCAGTATCTATGGTATAACAGATTTTCTTCTTGAAGTGAACAACTGTCACTGAGTGAACATGACCAAAACAGGCCATGGTGTTTCCATTTTAACACTTTCCACGCGGCAGGCAGCTGCAGACGACATTCCAAAATTTCACAAAATGTTTAAAAAATCAAAAAAATCAAACTGTTTGAAATTTCATTACCATATTTGGAATCACCATGAGAAACGCATTGACATATAAGTACAAACATGCCTAGTATTGGGTCAGTAATCCTTTTTGTGAAAGGTTTCTGAAAAAAAAACCGGTTTTAGTAAACATACCAGCCGCATGGAAAGTGTTAAAGTTCCAAATGAAGATCCAAATCTTCATGCTAAATCTTCCCAGGGACAATCGAATCCATTCGATTGTTCCTGATCTTCCAGCTTATCTATATTCAAGTACAACTTATCTATTCAAGTACAACTATCACTGAGTATATCCTTATCCTATTAGTATTATGCGATGGTCAATCCTAATCACGCTAATCTGGATCTCAGTGTCCTAAACCGCCCCTTAACCTAAGCCAGATCCAAATCTTCTGGCAAAATCCTCCATCTAAACTATGCAAGTATGAATCCTTACAGCCCAATAACCATTATGTGATTGTCAATCCAATCGTGATATTAATGTCCTAACCTGCTTGGCCCAAGGAAGTCTTACCAGCTTATCCCAGAGAATTAAGTTGATTTACCAAATCTTCTTTTTCTCAGGATAATCTCCCCGGGATCATCAGTCATGACAGTTATAAGGTTGGCGTAATATTACAGACTGATCGCTTTGCATCTAATTACCTCAGCTCAGCACTTTACGATAACGAATCAACTGGGGGGGGGGGGGGGGGGGGGGGGGGGGGGGGGGGGGCTGGGTAACAATTCAAAGTGAACCGACAAGGACTTTACCACACACAGT
>CM069459.1:5325814-5441910 GCA_035610835.1 Ophiura sarsii | reverse complement strand
GACATAAAGCAATCAAATTGTATGGTAAATGTATAGTTTTAATAGTGTGATGTTTTTATTACACCACTAGACACTCATATCCAGAACTTTTGCTTTGTTAACACACCTAAATCCAAAATGGCTACAGCTACAGGGTGCACACTAACCCTCTGTAGATACCCGACTATAGGGTGGATTTGAACATTTAAAGTAGTGCAGTTTCTAAAAATGAGTGCAAATTGCACATTTTGATGATTTTAAATAAAACCCAGTTTTCTTCCAAAGGAGTTGACGTTGGAATTCAGTTTTCACTGCTAGAATTTAGCTTACTGTATAGTGAATAAAACTACACCTCATTAAACTACAATATGTAACATTTTTAGGACAAACAGTGACCAAAATGGACAACCCCCCCCCCCCCCCCCCCCCCCCCCCAAAAAAAGAAGGAAAATCATAAAACAATTGGTTACTCTTTTGCTGATATCTTAGTTAAGGTTAAAATTAGCTAGAGGAATGGTATTGTTTATAAAAACAGCATACGTAGATAGTAAATGTATATATTTCAGTTACCACATTAAGGCCCTGTCACAAATACGGCGATAAGGGCTTGCGCTTGCGCTGAAAAAAAGAATCAAAGCGCCAAGCAAATGCATAAGAACCGATTGGGGACGCAGTGGACAATGGCTAGAGCGGGAGAGGGTCCCCATGTAACACGCAGAAAAGAGCGCGGAAAACTGTCAAATTGTGTCAAATGTTTATAAACAAAGGTAGCTCTTAGTACGCTCCTATCCCGCTAATCTCACTTTCACGGCGCTCTTGTTACCACCCATTGTGTTTTTAATAAAGTATCACGGGTTCTAACTGCGATTCCACGTAAGCTCACTGTAAACATTCTTAGTGCGTTCAAGTTGCTGTCTGCTGCGTTACTAGCACGCTCTCAATACGTTTGCTCAATGTTCTCTACATGAGCGCGGGGAGTATACCTATAGCGATTGAACGAGGGGTATTATACCCCTGTCACACATACGGCGATCAGGCCTTGCGCTCTCGTGGCGCTGAAAAAAGCCATGCAAAACACAGTAAGGTCTCTAAGAACTAAATGGGGACGCAGTGGACACCATCTAGAGCGGGGTAGGGTCCCCGTGATCGCCTTTGAGGCCCATACAAAGCGCCGCGTTTGTTTATGCTCTGCTGCGATCAAATTGCGCTTATAAGTCGCTGTCTGCGTTACTAGTCCCTTCTCAACACGTTTTCAAATTATATACAGTCCTCAAAATAAGTTACAACCTAGGTTATACATAATACAACACATACATATAACACATATCGGCCGAGTGCACCACTTTATCAGTTTATAGGGAGGTAAGCTACTTCCCTAGCAGCCCTAACTGTAGCGTAACTTACTAACGATGTAATTCTGAGAGCAAAACTGGCGAGTAACACCAGAATAGTAACTAGCGAGGTAAATGTCCATATTATTCAGCATCGTCCCCTAAACATGCTAAAAGATGAAACTAAGCATCCAGTATGGATTTCACCCTAAAGCCAAGCAAATGCCTAACTGTAATTGACTTTAATATTGGGGAAAACATTGTAAAAGCTGTTGATCAGAACCCAACGTCTCATTGGTTCGTTCGCTGATAACATTCAATGGTAAAGAAAAAGATGTGTATGACATGATTGTGGGACAAACAATAAAGTGTACAATATTGAGCAATCACTGGTTCGCAATGAGTTCAAATTGGCTTTATACACCCGTTATTGTCTTCCTTCCTTAAGATTTTGCCTCACTGTTCATGATCTCACCAAAACCAGCCTCCAACATCGCGACTCGCAAGTTACTAGCCTAGCAGCTTACCCCGGTTTGGTGCTCTCAAATGTTTTGGTTACGCCTCAGTTACTAGCGAGGTAGCGCTATTCTTCAGCTACTCGCCATTGGTGCACTAGGCCGATAGTGTTGACCTGGTCAGTTACTTATTTTGAGAACTGTACATTATACTCCTTGTAGTAGATACAGAAGGAATAACAATGACCCACGTTTAAAGCTCTAATTTGCTAATCACATTGCCGATAAATTGATTGTTATTTAAATTCTATTTAGAGAGCATTATCCTAGCTTAGCGTAATGCGATAATGCTACTTTTATAGCCATGATAATCGGTTGGCGGGAGTTTTAAAAACAGGTGTATCAATAACATTTTTGATTAATCTGAATACAATAATAGTGATAATATCATGATGTATTTGTCTCCTCACAGCAAAGGTTTGTTCACACTATAACGTTATTTACTGTGCGGTGCGGTACGTAATTGCAATGGAGTTAAAAATATTTAACTGTCATTGCGGCAGTTTGCGACACATTGCGTTGACGCTGACGCTCTCATATTTTGCCAAACGGCACTGAATGCCATCGCATGCGGTGACCTGCGTTGACCCGGCGTGACCCGCGACGAATTACCGTACATTGCGGTGGAAGTACGGCTACCGCATCGCATCGCACGGCAAACATCGCCTATAATAGTGTGAACGAACCTTTACTGCAGTCGCAGAGGACAAGTAGTTTGTATGCGTCCTTGCTAAGTCGACGGGACGCTCACTTTTCGCTGCTACTGAGTCATTGTAGCGCTCTGAACAGAACGCGGAACCTCCACGCTTGTTTTGTGCATGCACAAAACAAGCGTGGTGTACTGGCGCTCAAGGGCGACCATGGGGACCCTCTCACGACCCTCTGAAGTCCCAGCCAGTTCCCACTGCGTCACTGAGGGGTGTGTGGATATCTTGATGCGTTTGGCTTGGCGTTTGGATAATGTTTCAGCGTAATCCAAGCGCCGGTCTGATCGCAGCAGTTTGTGAAAGGGTTTTGGTGATATTGATTTAAAAATGGACAGTTTTCCGCGCTATCACTGCGTGTTATACACTTTTATAGCGCAGTGCGATCGCTGGCCTGATCGTCGTATGTGTGACAGGGCCTTTAGAGTCAAACATAGAAATAGTAGATACGGCCATGGCTCTACCACATTTAGTTGTTGAGTTAATTGAGTGAGATGGATGATTCACCACCAAAATGCAACGCCACCACCCTTTTTGGGTGGTGAGTTCAAAACACATGGCCATACAGAAGTAACAACAATACCATGGTTAAAGCTCTAATCACAATGCCGATCTTTATCTTTGTTTGATTACTTAAATTATATTTAGAGAGCATTATCCTATAGCAGCGTAATGCGATAATGCCACTTTTGTATAGCCATGGAAATAAAAGCGTGTCTGTTGGCGGGAGTTTTGAGCAAATGTATCAATAACATTGTTGAATCTGAATACATTAAAATGATAGTGATATAGTATCACTATCATGATGGGAGTAATTCTATTATACCCTTCACAGAGGTATTCATAGTGCATGATTTTTAAGAACGACGCATACTACCGATGTTGGTGTGTCGGGTATAACAGAATTATGCCTCATGATGGGTTTGTCCCTGCTCATATCAGTTCAATATGAAAACCAAATTGAATTATATGGATCACAACAAAACAGTGATAGTTTTGGCAGAGTATGTTTGTTTATTTAAAATTTGATTGTCTTTTTTGATGCATTACAACTGCAAGGTGCAGTCTGGGGCACTCATATGGCAAATTTGATTGTGTGTTTTGTCAATTTAGCCATAATTTGCGATCAATTTAATTACCCGCATGTAAGTGGAATATTCAATCTTACAATAAATCTTGAAACAGGGTGTGTTTGTTTGTTTGTTTGTTTGATATCATTAGTTCTCCGTTAGTGTTGATCAAAGTGTCGCCTAATTTGCATGAAAGATAGAGGAAACAACGGGAAGTGTGATAAAGTATGCCAGTGAATTGGTTAACAATTGGCCCCAAAGCCAAACAAGAAAAGTCTTAAAAAGACAAACAGTGCTCAGGTGTATATTTGAATTAAGAGGAACAGTGGTGAAAGGGGTTATCAGTCACATCCGGGGTATTGTCACATAGGATAATTATGTGAGTATTGCTTCAATGGCCTATACCTAAAGAAAAATGATTCATTCTGCATTAGCAGGTTGTTAAGGGAAAACTTTCATCCTACATTTTGGAAAATATTGTATCTGGCACCAAAAGTATTGATTTGTGGGAACACATGAATTTGAGTTGGTCACCCACTCTAAAGGTTTTGTGGCTGCAATTCCTGGGAAATGTGAACAGAATAAATGAAATGAATTGAAATCTCAAGAATAAGTCTATATAATATTTAATAGGCATTGTTTTGTTATGTGTCTTGTATTGCTTCTTAGTTGCTTGTGTTGAGTAGGCTTACAGAAATACTACGGTAACTGTATACATATAAAGGATGTAAACTAATACTGTTAAACTGTACCTTGTCTTAATATGATATGATGTAATGTTCGTTATGAGTATTGTTATTTTACAAATGGTCTAACAGGTTCTCAAAAATATTAACATTGATTAACCCCTTTTTTCAAGCCTATTTTCTCTTATCATAACTTGTTATGACGTACAACAAGGAGGAGACCACCCCTGGTAGCACCTCTTATAGTGTAGCATGTAGAGTAGCATGTAGTGTGAGGGGGTAACCGACTTGTGTGATTATGGGTAAACGTCCTGGTCTACCTTCTCGTGGTAGGGGTTGTTAACTTGCTGCTTAGACAGTAAGAACGAACAGACCAGGGTGGCTAGGAGAGGAAAGCCTCACCCGCCTAGCTAGTAATATGAGCGAAACCTAAGCAAGATGAAAGTACAAAATAAAAGCACCAGGGTTAGAGCCCCTGCTACTAAAAACCAGCCACCTCTTCCACTGGGCCTACAACCAGTAGTGCAACATGACGCAGCAATCCCAAACCTAAAAGGAAGGTTTGATGATTCTCCTAACACAGGACCAGCACCAAGCCAACCCCCTATTAGAAGGATTGATGCTGACAAACCAAGGGAAAAGGAGGCACTAATTACCACCAAAAAGACAATTGGTATTGGTACGTGGAACGTACGAACATTATACCAAAGTGGGAAACTTGAAATCCTACTCAACCAAATGGACAAGTTCCAATGGGAGATCCTAGGCGTTAGCGAAACCCACTGGACAGATTCGGGAGAATTTGCAACCGACGGATACAAGATTCTGTGCTCGGGAAAAGACACCATCCACCGAGCAGGTGTGGCATTTATCCTCACGAATTATGCTCAGAAGGCGTTGCTGGGATACAACCCAATCTCCCCTCGAATTATATCAGCAAGGTTCAAGACAAAGACCGGAGCCACCACTATCATACAAGTCTATGCTCCAAACCTAGCGGACTCGGAATCAGAAGTGGATGACTTCTATGACCAACTCCAAGCGGAAATTAAAACCACCCCGAAATCAGATATCCTAATGATAATAGGTGATCTAAACGCCAAAGTAGGAGATGACTATTCCAAATGGAGTGACGTCATTGGTCATCATGGCTATGGGAAAATGAATGCCAGAGGAGAAAAACTTCTCACCTTCTGTGCTGTCAACAATCTTGTAATAACTAATACAATGTACAAGCAGAAGAGAGATAGCAGGCAATGGACTTGGGAGTCACCAGATCATAAGACGCACAATAAGATAGACTTCATCATAATAAATAAGAAATGGAGACATTGCATCACCAATTCAAGATGCTTCCCTAGTGCAGATGTGGCCTCCGATCACCAACTCGTATTAGCCAATCTCCGTCTAAGATTCATACGAACATCCAAGGCAAACTTACCAAAACGCTATGATGTCTTCAAACTCAGAGACCCCGACACCAGGAACAAATACAAGATAGAAATTGGTGGAAGATTTGGACCATTGCTGACCAAAGAGGATGTTGATGTCAACTCGGCATGGGAAGACATCAAAACTGCCTTCAATGATACTTCAGAGTCTCTGCTAGGCACCAAAAAGCCACACCAATCCAAACCATGGATCAGTTCTGAGGTACTTGACTTGTGTAAGGAGCGTAGTAAGGCAAAGGCAGATAAACTGAAAGACCCATCAAAAAGGGCAAACTATAACTATCTCAACAGAGAGATTAAACGGAAAACAAAGGGATGCAAGGACAATTGGCTGAAAGACCAATGCACAGATGTAGAGAGTGCACATCAGGCAAGCAAGTCCAAGACTGTGTACACAACCATAAAGAAAATCACAGGAAAGAGGACAGTCAGAATGCAATCAGTCAAAGACAAAAAAGGAGCCATTCTAACAGAACTAAAGGATGTCAAGGAGCGGTGGAAAGAAAACTACCAGCAACTCTATAACCACCAAAATCCTATCAACGTGGCTATGGCTGACTCAATACCACAAATGGCAAGCTCGGAAGAGGAACCACCAATCCTAAGAAAAGAAGTCGCCAATGCTATTAAAAACATGTCAGAAGAGAAAGCTCCAGGCTTTGACTGTATTACTTCTGAAGAAGTGAAAGCATCTGGAGAGACAGGAATAGACATACTACACAAATTATGTTGCAAGATATGGAAGGAGGAGTGTTTCCCTGATGACTGGGGCAAAGCTATAATCACCCCGATATTCAAAAAGAAAGACAAGCTGGACTGCGCTAACTATAGAGGAATCAGCCTTCTCAGTCAAGCGGGCAAAATACTCATCTACATTCTTCAAAAACGAATTCAAAAGAAATCGGAGGAAATACTATCAGAATCCCAGGCAGGCTTTAGACCAGGAAGGTCTACTGTGGATCAATTATTCACACTGAGACAGATTTCAGAGAAGTACCTGGAAAAGAACAAAGACCTATACTGCTGCTACGTGGACTTTGAAAAAGCTTTTGATAGTGTATGGCAAAACGGCATCTGGAAAGCAATGGCATTCTTTGGATTCCCAGACAAGATCATCCGCCGACTAAAAGCTCTTTACAGCAAATCACTAAGCTCAGTGAGAGTAAACGGAGAACTTACAGACTGGTTTACTACCAAAGTTGGAGTTCGTCAGGGCTGCATAATTTCTCCACTACTATTCAACATCCTACTGGAGTTGGTAATGCTATATGCCACCCACGACACAACCATCGGAGCACACATCCAAGGCCAGCTGGTGTCAAACCTCCGCTTCGCAGATGATATTGCCATTATAGCTGAAAGCGAGACAGATCTGCAAACACTAGTGAACAGGGTCCACCAGTACAGCACAAATCTTGGCCTCAAAATCAACATAGCCAAAACAGAGGTTCAAGTTATCAGCCGGAGAGACATTGATATTAAAATTCGCATAAACAACACAGATCTCAAACAAGTTGAGCATTTTGTATACCTTGGTGGTAAAATATCTAAGAAGGGAACCTGCACTGAAGACATCCAACTCAGAATAGGTAAAGCACTTGGAGCCATGCAAAATCTGAATGAAATACTCAACTCCAAAGAGATTTCACGCCCAACTAAAATGGAGCTGTATTCAACTCTAATAATGTCCATCCTGTTATACGGCTCTGAAACATGGACGCTAAAGAAAGAAGACGAGAACAGGCTACTTGTGTTTGAGATGACCTGCCTAAGAAAAATACTAGGCATAACCAAGCTAGACAAAATCAGAAACACCACCATCAGACAAACACTGGGACTCAAGCATACCATCATCGAGAAGATTTCCATCAAAAGACTGCGGTATTATGGACACGTGCAGCGTATGAACCCTCAAAGATACCCAAAAGTTGCAATTGTTGGCACTGTAAATGGTGAAAGGCCCAGAGGTAGACCAGCTAAGAGGTGGATGGATGGTATTCGGTCAGACTGCAACATACTTTGTCTGACGTCCTTATCAGAAGCAAGCAGAAAGGCTCAAGACAGAAACGAATGGCGAATAATCTTGCAAAGGATGGCATCACTCAACCAAGTTGGAGTGGACGCCAAAAAGTAAGTAAGTAATTGAGAGATTCAGACATGCTTTAAAATATCTTGATTGATATGGCGGAAAATTGCACATGAGTACTTATTTGGAGCAGTAATAGTATTGAACAAAAGGAACACAAAGTAGTAGAATGTTGTTGTAGTAGGAACACAAAGTTGTTGGTATGACCATGATGACGCTTATTTACAATATAGAATGTAGGTTGGATACAATGTAATACACTGTAAATTACTGCTATCTTGTTGACCCGTGTTTGTTATTAAGAATACAGGGTGAATCAAATTATTCAGGTCCCAATTTCACCGATTTTTTAAACCATTCAAATGCAAAAATGAATATATTCAATGTGTTGCCTAAAGCATTATTAGCTATAACCTCTATTTTATTTCTTTAAAATTGGTTATTCGAAACAGGAGATATGGGAATTTTCCCAACTTTTGTGAAATTAAATCTGTTCAAACTTGTTTAAGGGACCCCTATGGATAAGGCGCGCCTTTTTAATAAGTCAATCAAAGGCATATTGGTATTCACAGCACTTATATAGGAAAAAAGTTTATATTGTCTTTGCGGTTATGTTTTTGAATAGGCTTTGTTTTTGAATAGGCCTATAGTTCAAAAACATGTTCGAGTAACAAAGAAATCTTTTGCAAGATGCAATTGACGTTCATATCAATTATGTTTCAAAATACTTGATCAACATGGTTCATGGATATACCATTCAGCAGAGAATATTTATTTTATCTAGCTACATAAAGACAAGAAGTATTCTGCAAGTCCAGCGGAGCTTCTGATTACAGTTTTCAAATGTTTAGAGGATTCCGTCAACATGATACATAGAGGATATTCATAAGAAATTTAATGATTATGGAAGTGTTTTGGTCTATCTATCAAATATTTTATTTATACCATTTGCTTGGAACACTTTGAATTTCGCGCTCTTTTTTTCTCGTAAATATGTTGTAAAGTTCTGGCATGGAATATGATATTGTCTTGAAAACATCACCAAGTATGTAGAAGTATGCCTACTCTTATAAACAATGATGAAATTGACCAATAATTATTTTTCCTAGTTTTGTTTTTAACGGGACCTGAATATTTTGACTCACCCTGTATACTCATACACTTATTAGTAACACCAACAGTCCTTGAAGAGGATTCCAATATTTCCGTATATGCTTAAGCATGGTGACAACTGATTGGACATAAAGAGCACCAGTTTCTTTTAAAACAATCAACCTGAGTCTTATATTCACTAGGAAGTGTAGTTTTATTGGCCATCCGAAAATAATTTGTTAATAAATAAACCAGAAAAGTGTGCAGATCATTGTAGTGCCGCAATCCCAGTGGAAATGCTCTGGCCCTAATGAAACGCGACAGTGTCTCAAGAGGTGAACCGATATCTATACCAAATAATAACGTTACTTTTAGTTTTAGAAGCAGGAAACGATTTCCTAAACAGTTTCTAGCGAAGAAGTTAAAAACTTGAACTAGATTCCATTTGAACAGTTTTAAAATACCTCTAGACTACAGATCAAGTGAAACCATGTTGAACTGAACACCGTATATCCATCAGCTCAATGGGTCAATTCAACAGTTGAAGACCATTTGTCAACACATCCAAATGACCAATTGGTTTAGCCACAATAGTAATATGATACAGCCCACCGAGAATTAAGACGATGGATATTTGGAGCCATTGCGATCGTTTAGAGTAACAAATAAAAGGCCTATCTGCAATAGGTGCCATTTGTGAGATTGTGTTTTCACAAGGGCACAACTTAAAACACCTCTAATATATAACATTTGGCAGCTATTATAGATATTGCCAATTCACATATAACTGAGATGCAAGTGTAATGCAAAATGTCCTATCTGCTATTACTGACATGTGTTACTTTTGTTTGTATCAAGGGGTATGCTATTATAAACTACCACACATGATAACATCTGGCAGCTGTTGCAGATGGACTCTTGTTGCACTAAAACCCTTAAATGTTACCAATACCAGTTATGTAAACTACTGTGATTGGCCGACAGAGTGTATGTGTTACTAGTATGATGGCATCGGGGAACCAACTGAAACAAACCTTACTCAACATTTGGCTGGCCTGATCTCACACTATTCTTTTTACAGAGTTCCAAATGCAGGCACTGATCCATTATGTGACCGTGCTAAGTTGATCTCTGCAACGAGCGTAATGCACATGTACCAATACAGGTTTGTTTCATTATGAACAAATGGTTTCATACAGTACGCAAAAGCGCACTGAAAAAACCGGGTCAATCGAAGGTGCAGAAAGGGGAGAACTTCACAGGACAAAATTTGGCGACTCCGTATTCGACAGTCAAAATCGAATAGTGTTGAATGAAATAACCTCAATGCATGAATTGTCCAAATTCCAAAATGGCTCGCCAGAGGGCCATAATACTTTACCGTTTTGGTATTATCATGGAGGCTAATTTACTTACTTATAACCTCAAAGCATGAATTGTCCAAAATGGCTCGCCATGTGGCCAAAATACTTTACCGTTTTGGTATTATCACAGAGGCTAACCAAATGGCTCGCCACGGCCCCACGGGGCCATAATACTACCGTCTTAGCTGGCTGGCTGGCTGGCTGCTTAGGGAACAGTTCCATTTATACGCAATAAATTTATCGCGACTGTATCGGGGCCTGATATGTTTTGGACCCGATGTTTTTCAAGTCAGTTGATCCGCGATAAAATAGTCATCAGGCCCCGATAAAATAGACATCGGGGCCCGATACGAGGCCTCTGCCATACCCTGTGGTATGTTTAGCAAATAGAGCGGGACATTGTTTAGCAAATACACGAGGATAATACAATTTACGTTAAACATCCATAATCAATAACATTTTCTCTAAAAACATGAAATGCTGAATTTGTACCTTACAACTAGAATAAATAACCCGAAGCTCTATTTACATACCGACCACTTATCTTTCGTTATATTTAAACAAGCGGTAATACGCTACTCGATAAATAATCCTTTGCTACTCGCAACTGTTCGCGATAAAAATCTCATCGGGGCCTGATAAAAAACTCATCGGGGCCCGGAACATTCTCGCAATTTTTATCGCGTACAAATGGAACTGCTCCCTAGAGGCTTTAGAAAATAGCCGAATCTATATATACAAGACTGTCGTGTGGCAAATATGCACAGATTATATACGCGACAGTCGTTGTTTGCTATATACCCTCAACCAGGCGCGTCGCAACCGGGGCGGCAGGGGCGGCTATTATAGCCGCCCCACTTTTTTGCAAAGAAAGAAAAAAGAAAAAGGGGAAAAAAGAAAAAGGGGAAAAAAGAGAAGAAACGGGGGAAAGGGATTGCTTTTCAATAAAATATTGATTAAAAGTACACACCAAATGGGTTCGAAAATTGAAAACAAATCCAATTCTGAAGGGGCACATCCCCCCTCAGACTCCCCCCTGTTCGAGCTTTTAAACCATGTATACTTAAATCAAGAATATGCTCAACTTCTTTCGTGCATTGATAAAAAACAAAATATTTATGTGAAATGAAGAGGTGGCTTTTCGATAAAATATTGGTCAAAAGTATACACCAGATCGCACCAAATGAGTTCTAAAATTGAATTTTTTTCTACTTCTGAAGGGGCCACATCCCCCCTCAGACTCCCCCTTTTCGAGCTTTTAAACCATGTATAAATATTGGTCAAATGTATACACCAGATCGCACCAAATGAGTTCTAAAATTGATTTTTTTTAACTTATGAGGGGGGGGCACATCCCCCCTCAGACCCCCCCTGTCCGAGCACACAAAGCTCAATTACCAGTAATAGCCGCCCCACTATTTGGTACGTTGCTACGCCCGCCCCTGCCCTCAACCACATTTTGGAGATAATTAGTCATTATGCAATATGCATCAATTTAACTACTCCTTAAATACTGCTCATCAAATACCGCTTATTAAATGCAGTCTTATTTATTATTAGAATTCGAAAACGCGACGGAGCCATGATTATGATACCAAGATTTCGCGCAGTAAAATACAATGGTCGACGTAAGCGGTGCTGCTCTTACTCAATTTTTACACCGGCAGAGCGGTACAAGTTATGGCGTCAGCCCGTATGATGGCGTACCGATGAGTTCGCGTGGACACAGACGATGGCGGTCACGAAAAAATCATTGTGGCAAGACCTCTGGTCACCTGCTGGTATCGTAAGAACACACCGGCAACACGAAAAGAAAAAGAAAAAAACACCGTCGGGATCCGGCGTCGCCGTGCTTCTTGAAAAGCCATACATTTCTCCTATATTATTATATTGCTATTAATTTCAAATGTCATAAGCCTATTTCAGAGGGAAAAAAGCAATAGTATAGTATAAATTTCTAATGTTTAAGTGATAAAACAACGTAATTTGTTACACAAATAACTTAAGACAAAAAAAGTGACCCCAGTGAGATTCGAACTCACGCGTAAAAGTATTATCTGCCTGTACAGGTATAATACAGGCCAACGCCTTCCACCACTCGACCACCAAGGCAGGTAACAATTTGGGTGGCGAATAATTAATTAACACTATAATATAAACCAGAATATGGTCAAGTATTTCCTATGACTATCCCTTTTCTATCATTTCGCCTCGAAATTTAGGTGCATGATATGAAATTTCGAGTTAAACACGTGACTAATTCAAAATTACCCGCCATGTTCAAGAACTTGCAAATATTAAAAAGAAAGGACACTTAGAGTGGAGTTGATTATCAAACTCCATTGGTTTTGGGATTATTCAATTTAGTTGTACCTAGAAATGTGGTATTTAGAATTCGATGGGTTTTCGCGATTACGTGTTAAACCAATACGAATTGCAAATTTAGGCAAATCGTGACCGGCATCGACTGTGTGGACATACGGCCAGAGTAAGGGGCCTGTCATTTTCTTCAGGATGGGGTTGTGGGGCGGTCCCAAATATCCTGGGTCATAGTTGTTGTTTTTTACACGGAAAATAGGGGGCGGTGTCATGAAATTAATACCATTGCATAGTTCATTTGTGATAGATTACATCGTGTTAGCTTCACTTTAATTTCATAATTGCCCATCCATGGGAGACGAGCTAAATTTAGTTGTGACGTGGCTGCAACTTTCTTTATTAACGGCACAGAATAAGTGGATTTGAAGTTGATTATTGACTCACACATGATAGTCACGTGAATCAGAAGTAAAAAAGACTAGGTGGAAGGAAAGACGTAGAAGACATGGAGAAAGGTAAAGCTAAGCCGGCATTATTAGTTTCTATTTTACAGGCCCGTTCACTCTACCTTGACGGTTCGATTTAACAACCGCTCCCAGTTATGTTAGGCAAATCTATATTTATATTTATAAAATCAATTTATATTCATATATTAGTTAGTCTGACAAGGATGCAACTGTGAGGCTGATTATAGTCTATGGTCTCACGACCATTTTGCAGTTCAAACTATATTCGGTGTTAAACCAGTTGAAACAAGTGCCACAAAATTACGTTGCTTCCAAGTTCGAGATCGTAAAGACAAATGTTAACACTGTCCTATATTGTGAAACAGGAATATTTTGTTTGTGGAGAAAAATGTGCATGACCCAATAAGACTAAGAGTGTAATTATTGTTCTCTGTTTGCATTTCATGTGAATTCCACTTTTAAGGGCCTATGTTGTATTTTATCATGATTTCATTAAGATAGATTTTAATATCTATAAAAATTAAAGAACTGTTGCAGGATAAAAAAAAAACGCTATAGAAAATTTGGTTGGGTATAACATGTTTTGTAGAGATAGAGTTGTTCAATAACACCTTTTGTATTCAGTGGTTAAGGTCACTAAGTTAACAATATACTACACGTACCAGTCGCGCTTCATTAGAGACCGAGGACACTTTCCACGCGGCTAATATTTTTACCATACACAAAACAGATTTTTCGGGAACCTTTCATAATTTTTAAAGTCTATGGTAATGAAGTACAGTAATTTTGACATTTTTGAAACATTTTGTGAAATTTTGGAATGTCGTCTGCAGCTGCCTTTCCAAGCGGCAGACGTCTGCAGACGACATTCCAAAATTTCACAAAATGTTTAAAAAATGACATATTTTATTGAATTTCAATACCCTATTTAGAATCACCATGAGAAATGCATTGAAAGAAGTACAAACATGCCTTGGTTCTGTTATCCTTGAGGTAAAGACATTGCAAATTGGGAAAGGTTTCTGAAAAATCTGTTTTGTATAATGGCAAACTAATAGTCGCGTTGAGAAGTGTTAAATACTGCGCACACATAATATTCACTTGGGCGTAAACTTAAGTTTGTATTAACTAGCGGTCGTCAGTTCACCGTACGCGTAGTTCAAAGTTGGTAGCGGCAAGGCAAGTATATAATATGCAAATGATCTCACTGAACTTAATATAACGTCACGCGTCATGCTCTAACACACATCACAGTTAACTATGGATAATAAACTTGAAACACAGTGGTTTGGTATTGGTAAACTGCGTTACAGTATAACCATGTTAACAATGCATTGAGACTATTTCTATAGGCCTACCATGCCCTTAGTTATAGCAATTACTGTTCAACAGGTAACCAATGGAAAGGTCAGGTTGTCTATTTAACAGTAACAAAAACAGTCTTTGAAAAGGACAATCGTCGTTTAGACAGTTGCTGTGGAATTATGAAAACGTAACATTCTCAATGCAATTACGTTCTTTTATTTACACAACTGTCTAAATGACGATTGTCTTTTTTCAAGACTAGTATTCTTCTGTTTACGTTCTGCCATCAGACGTATGCATGTAATGTAATGAATGTGCAGATGACTGGAGCCTAAGGTACGATGTAGAAGGTGTAGCGCGCTATTAGCGCTAATTAGCGTCCGTTAGCGAAATAGACGCTAACGACCAAACCTACGTGTAGAAGGTGTAGCGCGCTATTAGCGCTAATTAGCGTCCATTAGCGAGATAGACGCTAACGACTAAACCTACGTGTAGAAGATGTAGCGCGCTATTAGCGCTTATTAGCGTCCATTAGCGGGATGGACGCTAACGATCAAACCTACGTGTAGAAGGTGTAGCGCGCTATTATCGCTATTAATTAGCGCTAATTAGCGTCCATTAGCGGGATGGACGCTAACGAACAAAGTGTAGAAGGTGTAGCGCGCTAATATTAGATTGATAAAACCCGAATAAATAAGGACACAGGCATATTCCCCGAATAATTAAAGAAATAATAAGGGGACTTTTTCTGAAATATTATTCGATCTCAATTTCACAATCATAAGTTGAACAACAAATAATTTAGAGGACATGGCAGGTTGCTCGAATCAATGACAGTTTCCGACTTTATTTAGTTACACTTCAATGTTGTTGTTAAGGTTTTGACTCGAAGGGGGACATTTTCTGAAAATATATTGGATCTCAACAACAACAACGTCTTGATGATAATAGGCCTTTATACACATTATGTATGTGACAATTTACGACCCGGTGACATGTTTCACCATTTTAGAGCGTGGAGGGCGCACACACGAGTAATGACGTATTGATGGTGTCAGTATTGTAGTGCCTACAATCGCCGAATACTTGATTTAGGATTTTCTCGATCAAAGTATTAATGGTGCCACGAGTAATTTGGGACTAATATAAATGTTAATTGTGTTCGCACCTACTTTAAATAAAAAGAGGACAAAAAGAGTGATGTTTTCTTTGCGTTAAGTTCATTTAAGTATTTTGTATATTTTTTCTCCAAAGTTAGATTTTGAACATCACCAATTTTCTAACCAAACAATATAAAACATAAGAAATTATTTTTTCTTTAAAGTTAGGTTTTGAACATCACCAATTTCCTAACCAAACAATGAAATTATTTTTTCTAAGTTAGGTTTTGAACATCACCAATTTCCTAACCAAACAATATAAAACATAAGAAATTATTTTTTCTCAAAAGTTAGGTTTTGATCCTCACCAATTTCATAACCAAACAATATAAAACATCAGAAATATTTTTTTCTTTAAAGTTAGGTTTTGAACATCACCAATTTCCTAACCAAACTATATAAAACATAAGAAATGGTTTTTTTCTTTAAATTTAGGTTTTGAACATCACCAATTTCCTAACCAAACAATACAAAACATAACAAATTATTTTTTCTCTAAAGTTAGGTTTTGATCCTCACCAATTTCCTAACCAAACAAAAGGTAGGTTTTTGGTAATAGGAATGAAACCTAACTTTTGTTTTCTCTTCCTAAATCGTGCCCCAGCTGCTTAACTTATTATTGAACTGACAATGTCTGAGTCAATAATATATTATTTATTTGATCATTGTTTATTTTCAATTTGTGTTAATGTTATATTATTTGATTCAGTTCCAGGAATGACGATTTGTTCTTCAGCCAAACTGTACATGTCTATACAACCTCTCAGGTGCAAGCATTGTCAACGATTCTACGATGATATGCCTCGATATCGCTGCCATGTCAAACGCCATCAGATGAGAGTACGTCCATACTGGTACGAAAAATGTATAAAAAACAAAACCTCAAATGTAATACGGAGACGCATAGGATACAAATGTAAAAATAAAACCCAAATCTTCATGACTAATAGACTCTGTACCAGTGACAAGGCAGCACATGAACAAATTCACACCAAAGTGAAACCATACAAATGTCAATTTTGCAGTAAGAGTTTTTCACAAACAGGAAACAAGGCTAAACATGAAAGGGTTCATACCAAAGAGAAACCATACCAATGTCAATATTGCAGCAAGAGATTCTCACAAAAAGATCACAAAAAGGTACATGAAAGGGTTCATACAAAAGAGAAACCTTACAAATGTCAATATTGCAGCAAGAAGTTTTCACATTTAGGAGGGAAAACTGTACATGAAAGAATTCATACACAAGAGAAGCCATACCAATGTCAATATTGCAACAAGAGTTTTTCCGTCAATTGTAATCGCAATAGACATCAAAATGACCATGTGAAGAGGGTCCCTACCAAGGCAGTTAATGAAGCTGCACATGAAAGGATTCATAACAAAGAGAAGCCATACCAATGTCGATATTGCAACAAAAGTTTTTCTGATAGTAGTAATCACGATAGACATCAAAAAGAACATGAGACAATGGTCCAAACCAAGGCAGTTAACGAAGCTCCACATGAAAGGATTCATACCAAAGAGAAACCACATCAATGTCAATATTGCAACAAGGGTTTTAAACTTGTAGGTGGCAAGAAAAGACATGAACGTATTCATACGAAAGAGAAGCCATACCAATGTCGACATTGCAACAAAAGTTTTTCTGATAGTAGTAATCACGATAGACATCAAAAAGAACATGAGACGAGGGACCCTACTAAGGTAGTTAACGAAGCTGCACATGAAAGGATTCATAACAAAGAGAAACATCACCAATGTCAATATTGCAACAAGAGCTTTAAACGGGTAAGTTACAAGACAAGACACGAAAGGATTCATACCAAAGAGAAACCATATAAATGTAAATATTGTAACAAGGGTTTTAAATGGGCAGGTGACAAGACAAGACATGAACGTATTCATACGAAAGAGAAGCCATACCAATGTAAATATTGTAGCAAGAGTTTTTCCAAAGTTGGAGGCAAGACGACACATGAAAGGATTCATAAGAAAGAGAAGCCATACCAATGTCAATATTGCAACAAGAGTTTTTCTAATAGTAGTAATCACATTAGACATCAAAAAGAACATGTGACGAGGGTCCCTACCAATGCAGTTAACGAAGCTACACATGAAGGGATTCATAACACAGAGAAACCACATCAATGTCAATATTGCAACAAGGGTTTTAAACGAGCATATCACAAGACTGAACATGAAAGGATTCATACAAAAGAGAAGCCATATCCATGTCAATATTGCAGCAAGAGTTTTAGACAAGTAGGAGACAAGGCTAAACATGAAAGGGTTCATACCAAGGAGAAACGATTCCAATGTATATATTGCAAAAAGGATTTTATATGGCTTAGTGACAAGACGATACATGAAAGGCTTCATAGAAATGAGAAACCATACCAATGTCTATATTGCAACAAGAGTTTTACGCGGGGAGGAGACAAGATTAAACACGAAAGGACCCATACTCATGAGAAACCATTCCAATGTCAATATTGCAATAAGTGTTTCACTACCGGAAGTCACAAGACAAGACATGAAAGGGTTCATACCAAAGAGAAGCCCTACCATTGTCAATATTGCAACAAAAGTTTCGCTGCTATATATACCAAGATAGTACATGAAAGGATTCACACAGGAGAGAAACCCTACCATTGTCAATATTGCAATAAAGCATTCTCTGACACAAATAGCAAAGCAAAGCATGAAGTGATTCATACCAATGAGAAACCATACCAGTGTCGATTCTGTAACAAGAGATTCGCTTGTAATAGTAACAAGAATAGACATGAACGAGGAATTCATCAAAGGATAACGTTTGCAGCAAGAGCGTCACAAATGGAACAAATACCAAATTATACCAAGCAAGCAAATGTACACTTAGCAGCAAGAGCGTCACAAATGGAACAAATACCAAATCATACCAAGCAAGCCAATGTACAGTTTGCAGCAAGAGCGTCACAAAATGAACAAATACCAAATCATACCAAGCAAGCCAATGTACACTTAGCAGCAAGAGCGTCACAAATGGAACAAATACCAAATCATACCATGCAAGCCAATGTACAGTTTGCAGCAAGAGCGTCACAAATGGAACAAATACCAAATTATACCAAGCAAGCCAATGTACACTTAGCAGCAAGAGCGTCACAAATGGAACAAATACCAAATTATACCAAGCAAGCCAATGTACACTTAGCAGCAAGAGCGTCACAAATGGAACAAATACCAAATTATACCAATCAAGCCAATGTACACTTAGCAGCAAGAGCGTCACAAATGGAACAAGTACCAAATCATACCAAGCAAGCCAATGTACAGTTTGCAGCAAGAGCGTCACAAATGGAACAAATACCAAATCATACCAAGCAAGCCAATGTACAGTTTGCAGCAAGAGCGTCACAAAATGAACAAATACCACATTATACCAAGCAAGCCAATGTACAGTTTGCAGCAAGAGCGTCACAAAATGAACAAATACCAAATCATACCAAGCAAGCCAATAATGTACAGTTTGCAGGAAGAGCGTCACAAAATGAACAAATATCAAATTATACCAAGCAAGCCAATGTACAGTTTTCAGCAAGAGCAGCGTCACAAAATGAGCAAATACTGAATTATACCAATGAAAGTATAATTAGTCTCTTTTTCACAGGTAAAGTGTGACTACAGACAATGATGTTATGCCTAAACTAAAGGATAACGCCCCTTCAAATATAATAGTCTACAACGCCAAGTGAGATATAGTCAAAGTCAATCAATATTGTACAAATCATATTTTTGCTTGAATAAAATTATATTTTTGATCCACTTTCAAATCAATCCGTGGTTTTCTTCCGTTACTATTAAATCAACCTATGGTTGACATTTCCAATTGATGTCATTTACACAAACATATATCATAGAGTTTACATTAAATTATAATGTCACATAAGATGTTCCTTCCGTTGTTGATGGTTTTCCACAAGAACCTTTATCGATGATTATGTATGACGCATCACTTTTTCATATACTATATGACGTTCCCTGTGACGCACCCAGGTAAAGTGACTAACATTGACACACTCATCGTCAATAGTGTGGCTGACCAAAGGCTGCCATGACGGTACCCTAGTCAAGAATGTGGTGGTAAATGACGCATCCATGAGGCACCCTTCCCAAGGGTCGTATAAGTCAACTGACAGGTGCATAAGTCCGAGAGTTTTGTTATGTTGTCAGAGCTAATCCTACGAAAGCGTGACAGTTTTAAACTTGTTCGATGGCGAACCTGGTGTGAAAGGAACCATGGTCCTCCTGGAACCATAGTCCGACCTTCCCAGACATACACGGAATGGAGCGTGAAACTAATGTTGCGCGCGAGTGTAGAGATGATGATCGACGCACCCTGTGACGCCTCCACTGTATTAAAGTGACTGACATTGACGCAACCATTCGTCAATAGTTAGCCCTGGTTCGAGGCGACACCTATCCCCCACTCACCCCGGCAATGTCGTGTGTGTAGCCCCGGCCCGAGCCCCGGACGGAATAAATAAATGAGTATTTCACCAATAGTTAGGTCACCCAAGCCCTATATGAAAGCTATGAAGATTGTTAAACGGGGTCAGTCGTCACAAACATGCACAGACACAATAGTCAAACGACCTTGCTATTATCATGCTATTGTCAACACTCCCTACACAGAGGTCTGCAGTGCAAATCTGTACGATTTTCGCCATGTAATGTCTATGGCAGATTTCATTGCGTGGTATAAAGCTATGAGGTTTCCGTGGTCTTCGCTATCTCCAAGCAGATAGAGCAATACGTACATGGACTTTTTTGTAGACGAGGGTTCATTTCATGATTTGGTGAGGTTTAGAATGAGTTAAGATTCCTGTAATTTTGAAGACCACGGATTTTCAAAACGTGAATTTTCCAACATTTTACGACATAAATTTGTTCACCAAACGTGTTTAAAACTATACATTTTACCGTTCTGCAGATGTTATTGACCCTCCTCTAAAATTCTACATGATTTTTAAGACGTTTCTCAGTTTTTGAGATGCCCAAATAGACCATTTTCCGAAGCTACTTCTAGCAAATATTCAGTCACTGAGACTCCATTGTTTTCTTGCGTATAACAAAATATGACATGCAGCGTGACCTTACTACTGGCTGTCACGGGGTATTTCACAGGGCAATGTCTTGCTTCACGTCCCGGTCGAGGTCAACCTTGGGCCCCCTAACTTACTGAAAATTAATCACGGTGTTTCTAGAAGTGTTTGTCTGTTTCGGGTACGCAGGTGTTTCCTGCTGTTTCGCGTATAATGTTAACGCCACCTACGATAAAAGCAATCTAAACTATTCTATTCGTATTGAACTGATCAAGAGAGGGCAGAATATAATAACCAAGAGGAATCGAGAGAGCGCAGACGATGTTGTACACGGCCCGTACATTCAAAACACGGCTTTGTGAATGCGAGATAATAACGAGATAACAAACGAGCCAGTAAAACAGTATAGACAGTTTGATATCAATACCTAAGTATTATGTAATCTTGCCTCGCATCCCGTCCTATGGGAAAATATTGTATTTAACACGGTAACGGGATGCGAGTCAAGATTATATATAGGGAGAGAGAGGTTGAGCACACTATACAGGGTGAGTCGAAAAGGTGTACTCAACTTGAAGGATTTTTGAAAAGAAATATGAGCATTTGTCACCAAAATTATTTTAATGGTAAACAAGACATATTAATTAGCTTTAATAATCATTTTATTTGGTTAGAATTGGTTAAGAGAAACTCATTTACGCGTACCGTATATGAATAAAAGTGGCCATTTTTAGATCCGAACAAGGTACCATCTTGGAAGGCTCAAATTCAATATCATCAGGTATTATAAGCAATAACAAATTACAGTCCTGACAAAAGGTTCTAAAGTCTTCAAGTACTACGGCAACGTATTGACAATGTATGTAGAGATTTGCGTCGAAGATGGATCTCCAGGCGCGCCATCAACAGCATGAAGACCAGAGCGAGACTTTGTATTAACAATAACTAGCGGCGTACCCTCGCTACGCTCGGGCACTCGCTAGCTGAGTATTATTATCTAAATTAGATACCTTCATGATTTGTAGCAAAATGGGCATAGATAATGAGTTCAAGATTGTAGATCCTTGAATTATTTTTTTTCATTTGAAATAGACTTTGTTCACAGAAATCTGAGTTTTGTGATATCTTTGAATCTCGGACCCAATTTCAATACCCCATTTAGGAGGGAAACAATGTTATAGTTACCCCATTGTTGGAAGTGGCTCTTTTTGCAACAGGCTTTTCTTCCATCTTTTCTAACTTTCATTTCATTCAGCCAGCATGCCTTTAGGCCTATAGGCTTTTTAAGCCTGGCCCGAGCATTTTGCTTGAGCCGGGTCCCTTGAGGACCCAAGCGTGTGTCCGTACGGACCGACGGTTTAAACACCCCCACAAACAAACAAACAAACAAACAAACAAACAGACGTACAGACACACGCTTGGGTCCTGAAGGGACCAGACTCAAGCAAATTGCTCGGGCCAGGCTTAAAAAGCCATAGGCCTACGGTTTGTGCCTTATACGGTTTGCGCCGGCCTTGCTCCCAGTTCGGTTCCTGTATACCCTGGCTATATGATTGACTTTTTGTTGTTGTATCATCATGCCGTTTTCTTGTACTATAGGGTTTGCACTATGGAGCAACGGATGCTTGCCGCCTTTACTCACATAACAAACTACGCTTTGCGTCACTAACGCGTGTTCCGGTATCGCCCGATTACGCGTGCGCCGCCAATCGACGCCTGACTATGCGTGCGCCGGCAATCGGCGCCTGACTATGCGTGCGCCGGTAATCGCCTGAATACGCGCGCGCCGACAATCGCCCGAGTACGCGAGTTGTGCGCCGGCCATCGCCATGGCGTGCTCAGCGTATACGCGGCGCGTAGCAATAACATAGCAACGGGCTAAAAAAACTCGAATTTCACAAAATCTAACCCAAATTTAAAAAATAAAACATAAACTGGTTCGTCGTGGGACCCATACGCACTCGCACAGAAAGTTTGAAGTCAATCGAAGGTGCGGAAAGGGGAGAACATCTCCGTACAAGAATTGGCGATTCCGTATTATTATATAGACTAGCGGGTACCCTCGCTACGCTCGGGTCCTCGCTAGCTGATGTATGATCTAAATTAGATTCCTGCAGGATTTGTAGCCAAATGGGCATAAGATTATATGAGTTCAAAATTGTAGATAGCTGAATTATTTGTTCATTTGAAATAGACTTTGTTCATAGAAATCTGAGTTGTGTGCTATCTTTGAATCTCGAACCCAATTTCAATACCCCATTTTTGGGGAAACAATGTTGCAGTTATCCCATACACACCAACATGTTGTACCTACCCCAGATACCCATATGCCGGTCGTATCTAGATTAAGTAAGGGAAGCGCGGATGTGCCCGCTAGAAGATAGTGTGCAGTTAATAATCAAAGCGTTATAGGCTATTGTGATATAGCAATAGTTTAAGTCCTTGATACTCCAGCGGCCCTTAATACTAATGTCAGTGCCACGGTGCCTGTAATAATCCAGGGAACTTAATAATCCTTACCCAGATACCCTAAATATTATTATAGGTAACCCAAATGAGACATGAAATAAATAATAACCACTCACATGACACGGGTAGGTGTCTTACTCTTTGATCAGGTAGGTCCTACCCCATACATCCTTAAAATCCGCCATGGGATTTGAGGCACTGGCATGATGCATTTTCCCTGTATTAACTGTGTTATCCTGGATGTAGGCCTACGGTTTGCGCCGGCCTTTGTCCCCAGTTCCTTCAAAGGTTTTTTGTACTGTATACCCTGGCTATATGATTGACTTTTTGCTGTTGTCTCATCGTGCCCCGTTCTTGTATTGTACGGTTCCACTACGGAGCAACGGATTGCTTGCTTTTACCAGTACCCCCATAACAAATTACGCTTTGCGCCACTAACGCGTGTGCACCATACGGTTTGCGCCATTATACGCGGGTTCCGGTAATCTCCTGATAACGCGTGCGCCGGCAATCACCTGATTACGCGCGCGCCGGCAATCGCCCGATTAAGCGAGTGGTGCGCCGGCCATCGCCATGGCGTGCTCAGCGTATACGCGGCGCGTAGCAATAACGTAGCAACGGGCTAAAAAAGCCCAAATTTAACGAAATCTAACCCAAAATAAGAAAATCAAACATAAACTGGACAATTGTGGGCCCCATACGCACTCGCACAGAAAATTTGAAGTCAATCGAAGGTGCAGAAAGGGGAGAGCATCTCTGGACAAAAATGGGCAACTCCGTATTATATATAAGACTAGCGGCGTACCCTCGCTACGCTCGGGCACTCGCTAGCTGAGTATTATGATACACATTAGATACATTCATGATTTGTAGCAAAATGAGAATAGATAATGAGTTCAAAATTATAGATTCCTGAATCTTTTTTTTTCATTTGAAATAGACCTTGTTCACAGAAATCTGAGTTTTGTAGTTTTGTGCTATCTTTGAATCTCGGACCCAATTTCAATACCCTATTTAGGGGGGGTGGGGGACAATATTATAGTTACCCCGTACACCCCAAAAATGTTGTACCTATCCCAGATACCCATAGAGTGTAAACATGGTATAGAATGCGGTAAGTCGTCATCATAATCAAAGCGTATAGGCTATATTGTGAAATAGCAAGAGGTCCTTGATACTCCAAGTGCCCTTAATCCTAATATCGGTGTCACGGCGCCCTTAATAATACCCCCAGAAACTATTATTAAAGGTATCCCATAATAAGACATGAAATAACCACTCAGGTAGGTGTCTTTGATCAGGTAGGCCCTACCCCATACATCCTTAAAATCCAGTTATCACAGGTGCCGTAGGCGGCGGAAGAGGAGGGGGTGTCAAGGGTCACCCTTGAAATCCAGTGAAATCCAGTTATCAAGGGCGCCCTTAATATTCCACCCCATACTCCAGGTGTACCCATGTGCCCTTAATAATCCATGTGTTCATATTACCTAGCTGAAGTACTATAATATAAGTTGTCATTAAAGCGTATAAACATGATCTATTGTGAAATAGCAAGAGTTTATGTCCTTGATACTCCAGCTGCCCATCAGTGCCACGGTGCCCGTAATAATCCAGGGATCTAAATTAATAAGGCCTACCTAGACTACGCTAAATATTATTATAAGTATCCTATAATGAGATATGAACTAACCCTCACATGTAGGTATCTTTGATCAGGTGGTCCTTTCCTATAAAATCCAGTTATCACAGACTTACCACATACTCAGTTTTATAATGGGGTAGTTAGTGAGGCGGCGGAAGAGGAGGGGGGTGTCAAGGGTCACCCTTGAAATCCAGTTATCACGGGCGCCCTTAATATTCCACCCCATACTCCAGGTACCCATGTGCCCTTAAAAATCCATGTGTTCATATTATGTAGGCCTAGGATTTGAGTTGTATAGTGGGTAGTTCGTGAGGCGGCGAAAGAGGAGGGGAGGGGGGGGGGGGGGGGGGGGGGGTCACGGGACCCTAGATTTCACGACGCCCCATCCCATAAAAGTTGTCAAGTCTCCAATAGAACACGTGTATTAAATAGGTCCGCGACACCACTGGTTCTATTTAGTGGGGTCTTAAGTTTTATAGTGGGTCTTTTATATAGTTGGTGGGGGCGGGGTATCACCGGTAACCATGATCACTGTGTACCCAGTTCAGCACTGTGAGCCATCCGATCCGTTTATTTTATTTTTCGGCCTATTGATATTAAATTATTTCTCCAGTAGGCATGTAGGCCTAAACGTTAGTGCAATTACCATAGATGATATTTTGCTCACACCATTCCTTTAACTACGCTTTTCCCAACTAACGCGTGTGCACCTTACGGTTTGCGCCATTACGCGTGCGCCGGTAACCGCGCACGACGGTTTGGGACATTACGCGTGCGCCGGTAACAGCGCAATAACGCGTGCGCTCGCTGGCGATCACCCGATTACGCGTGCCCGGTGCGCCGGCCATCGCCATGGCGTGTCCAGCGTATACGCAGCGCGTAGCAATAACATAGCAACGGGCTAAAAAAACTCGAATTTCACGAAATCTAACCCAAAATCAAAAAATCAAACATAAACTGGACAATTGTGGGATCCATACGCACTCGCACAGAAAATTTGAAGTCAATCGAAGGTGCGGAAAGGGGAGAACATCTCCGTACAAAAATGGGCAACTCCGTATTATATATAAGATGGTGGTCACGGAAGGAAGAGCTGCTTGATTATTTGCCTATTGATGGACTTACCTGAACACAAATTGTCTTCAAGAATGAATGTCCATGTAGAAAGAGAGAGAGAGAGAGACTTTTACTTTATTAGTCTTACATGTACTGTGAACATCGATATTTTGACCGTATATTTTAACTGTATCGAGGACAATATTTACTTAATCGAACATATTTATGAAAAATACTTCATTGTATATTTTATACAAAATCACGTCCTCGTCTTGTTTATCATGTTTATGAAATCTATGGATCACTATTAAATCCTTGCAATTATTGCAAAGATGGATGGTGCTACCATTTTCTTAGTTCTGGATGTCAAAGCATCCTTTAGGCAAGTCCCATTGAACCATGAATCTTCCTTGCTGACTTGTTTTTCAACCCCTTATGGTCGGTACAGATACCCGAGGATGCCATACGGCTTAAAATCGGCCTCAGATGTTTTCCAACAATCCATGGAACAATTCTTCGCTGACGTGCCATGCTCTATTGTCGTTGATGACATCACTGTCTGTGGCAAAGATAGAGCTGAACATGATAGGAATTTGAAACTTATACTTGAAAGAGTAAAGAAAATCAATCTCAAACTAAATCCTCACAAGTGCAAGTTCGGGGTTAGTCAGGTCAATTCTGTTGTTGGTGTGATAACGATACAACAATTTCTCCCTTCTGATCATTTTGCTACTGTCTGCAATATAAAAATTGTCCGCCGAAAGCAACAAAGGAGGCTGTTAATGTAAGAAGATTTCAGGACATTAACATGCACGCACTGCGACAAGAAATCATTGCATCGTCGCTGTATTCATCGCCAGCTAAAGATCTCGACTTGCTAGCAGAGCAATATGATACTGTTTTAAGTGGACTCATGGACAAACATGCCCCTGTTAAGACCCGGACAAGATACATTCGTTCCCATTCACCTTGGTTCTCAGATGACTTGCGCGAGGAAAAACAAAAGCTTCGTCTTTATGAGAGAAAGTGGGTCAAGTCTGGCCTGCAGGTTGACAGACAAGTTTTCCGTGAATAGTGTGCTGCCTACAAACACCTTCTGGAACAAGCAAAGGGATCCTACTATAGATCACAGATTCTAGACTGCGATCAGAGCCAGTTGTTCAAACTGGTGGATAGAATGTGTGTTAAGAAATCTGCTAATATTCTTTCTGTCCACGAATCCCCAAAGATCTTAGTTGATAACTTCGCCACTTTCTTCGAAGAAAAAGTGCAAAAACTGCATGGCAACTTAAATCAGTCTGTGAAAACCCAAGGTGATTTGCCAGACTCTGAAAGACTAACATCAAATAGTCTCAGGAATTTCCGTTGTTTGTCTGAGGACGAAGTATGCAAGTTGCTGATCAGAATCGTGCTCCTTAGATCCGATGCCAACATTGATGGTTAGCAGTGGACAAATGAACTCCTTCCCACAATTACGCAAATCATAAACTGCTCATTATCCTCTGGACATTTCCATCAACATTCAAGACTGCTGAGGTTATTCCTCTCATTAAGAAGTGCACTCTCGATGCTGAATCATTCAAGAGTTATCGTAGTATCTCGATCCTGAAATTCTTATCCAAAGCTACGGAGAAAGCAGCCATTGAACAACTCCAGCACTACCTCGCTGATAATTTTCTTCCCCTTAATTTCAGAGTGCGTATCGTAAAAACCACAGCTGTGAAACGGCACTCCTCCGTGTTTCAAACGATCTTTTGTTGACTCTTGATGCAAAAAGGGATGCGGTACTTGTCCTCCTGGACTTAAGTGCCGCTTTTGATACCATCGACCACGACATCCTCATCCAGCGCACAAGCCTTACACAAGGTGAAAATTGGACATTATTACGAGCGCCCTCTTCGACGTTCAAACTGAGTGTTTGTGAATAATCATGAACCGGAAAGGTACTGTGGTCACGCCTCCTGGATATAAACTGCAATATCAACGCCGCCTAGTGACGCTATAGGGCGTTGCTTCGTCTGCTTCATTTTAATATTTAAGTATAATAACAGGGGATGCAGTCTATCGTCGCTATATTTAAATGATCATTATGTTCCAAAATGTTGAAATATTAGAGAAATAGCCCATCAGATATCACTATCTATAGGAGTGTTAGATAAAATATTGGAATAGCAATTACGGAATTATTATTCCATGATGGTAAGATGTTTTAAAGTCTATGAAACAAGTACGGGTAAGATTCAAAGCTTATTTTCTCAATGAATTACGTTCATATCATATTTATTTTTAGAATTCCGTACTTCCTTATATACTCAAGTTATATTTTATTCTCATTTGAAAACAATCCAGGTAATACAACGTCTAATGTAGTGATATTAGAATTACTAAACTTTGTTCACCAAAACTACCAGATGTAAAAAGCCCATTTCATAATCATGCGAGTTTACTCTCCTTTCAAATATCCCGCGTCAATCCCAAGAATAAACTGAATGGTCTGTAATATCGATGAATGACCCATGATTGATTTCTTTTGATTCACTTTCTACCCGAGTCGTCGGTGTTCATCAAAATACACCGTGATGCAATGTAACGCAAGGCCAGTCTCTATTCAATGTTATTGATTGAGATAATGTTACGAATACTGCATGTAGTATTGAGATAAGTCATTGATGTCTGACAGTGCTATCGATTTAGGGATTATAATTCCGTGAAGTAGACATTAACTTTTCTGTTTGATTTACTGATTAACATTTGAATTGTATAATGTCTGGTTTACCGCGAGCTTTGGGATAATATATAATAATGTTCTCGTGCAATTGATTGACCGGGAAGGGACCTTTATGGATTTTAATGGAAATCAGCCCAAACTTACAACTGTAAGGATTAAGAAAAATCAGTTGCCTTTCAGTCGGAACGCAAGTTCGATTTGACCCCAAATTATTAGGTACGAGGGCGTCCTAATGTAAACACGAAAAATTCAAATTTAGTCGATCACCTATTTATAAATAACTTACACTTATTTAGGACAAAATATATACAAAAGGAGACCGCTGATCGTTTACCCACTAACCTACAATGAAGCATACATCTATTTTACTTCATACTGTCTTATCGAATCAATATATTCAGACACCAACGACCCGAAATGTGAGATTTCATGCTACTGCATCGGCGTAAAAACTGACATGAACTGGAAGAAATGGTAGCCAATTTTAGATGAAAACGTCCGTAAATCCCTTATTTTACAACGTCGTAAAAAATCCATCTATACAGTGGCACATTATAATGAGTTGTTTGATATCCTTCGTGTTTGAAATAGTAATAGTGTTTAAGACGATTTTTGCCGCATCATTTGAAGCCCGATGTGAAGCTCAATTGTAGTAACCAAAACTTGGCACTTGACAATAAGTGTTTGAATCTCCCGGTTATAGCTAGTTTCCCTTGATAGCGTAAATGGTAAAGCGCTCGCTTGAAGAACGGGAGGTCCGGGGTTCGATCCTGCACATTGCACGGATTTATTTTTTCTCATCAAAATCAATTTTGTTGGGTTTTTAATTTATTTATGATTGTTTTATGATGATTTATGATGACCATGTTTCTTATCCGATATTCCGTCTGGGTGCGATTGTGCTCAGGTTATCCCTTCACCCACTCAAATATCAGTTTCACTAGACACATTACGCATAATGAGGAAAATCAGGTGTAAGTGCAGCAAAACATTGTCATGAAAACCATCTTCTAAACGTCACATCATGGGCCGTCCGTGACTCCGTGCGTATATGAAAAAAATACGTCGCGTCTTTTATACCAGGAAATACAATACAACTTTAAAGTCTCTCTGATCCCGAGCACTATGCCGAGGTTTGTTTGTTGCTTTGGGATTATTTATACTAGAATGGTGGGGATCTGTTAACTTATGAAAAAGAAATGAACCAAACATTCATAAATAAATCACACACAAAAAATGATTTTGACGAGAAAAAAATAAATCATATGAAAATGTGCAGAGCAGAAGGATCGATTTCGAACCCCGGACCTTTCGTTCTCCAAGCGAACCCTTTACCATCTAAGCTATCAAGGGAAACTAGTTATATCCGTGAGATTTAAACACTTCATCAATTCTGTTTCTAGAGCCACATGATGCAAAAACATCATTTATTCTGTTAGATAAAAAGGATATCACAGTTATTTAGTTCATAAGTTGAAAAATATTTCCCTCGAAAGATGTCCCTCCTATGCACAAAGCCTGCAATCCGCACAAACATCAAAATATAATGCGATCGCATAGGAATGGACAATGGACAAAATACCAATGGTTCCAAATTTTACTCTCTCTTACAATCTGTTTTTATCTACTTAAATGGTCACGTCGTAAAATCGATTTAGGAAATAATAATGACTAAAACCCTCATTTATCTGAATATGTGACAATTTTGTAATTTCGCTGTTTAAGACAGCTGTTTGTCAGATCAATTAAACGCTACTTTTGTACATTTCACTTTCGATATCGAAAAAATTGCAAACTTCCGATGTGAAATACTCTGCTTGTAAATGTCTGAGACTGGTTTTGATAAGTTAGTAAGATAGATTGTATTATTAGGAATATTTCAAGACATTAATCTCCAAAAAAGACTTACATTTGACCTCAAGATCACTCTTGAAATGATAGTTCAGATTCCGCGGGAGTTTAACTCGGTTTTAGTACCGAAAGTGCGCGGTTCACAATTGCGAAGTTCGTTTCGGTAATAATTGACCTTTTAACGGTTATTCGGCTAAGAGGCGTTCCGACTATTTGTGCAATAACACGTTCAAAATATTCTATCCCCGGCTCGGACAGATTTTATGGTCATTGGGAAATAACGACATTCAAATAAGTATTACTGAAATCGGGAACTGTCACTGTGGCCGAGTGGTCTAAGGCGGTGGTCTAATGGAAACTTTTGCGCGTGAGTTCGAATCTCACTGGAGTCACCCTTTTGTCTTTATTTTACTTATGATTTTGAAGTAATTATGAATCGTATCGCCCTGTAACTCAGAAAATATTCATGATTTATTATCAGAAATGTAAGTCGACATGAAATCTACTGTCTAAAAAAAAGTTTGGTACATAAACTATGATGTGACTTTGATAAAATATGTACACAAATATTATCTAAATATGTTCATTTTGCATGTTGGTTCTCGGGGAGGGGCATCCATTTTCAACTTATTTTCTACTACAAGGGAGTTTGTTTTCTTAACAGAATGCCCACTAAAGAAAATTGAAGCTGCATACATAATTTGTACCACACGCAATTTCTATAAATTGATGTAATGTGTTATTCGAAACATTAAATTGTAAAAATACATTGATATCACGAGGTTCGAAATAGCTCAGTCGGTAGAGCTGTAGACTCTCAATCAACAAGCCGTAGGTTCGAATCTTGATTGAAGTTCTTAATGTTATTTATTTATATTATTTTACGTTATTTATTTATTTATTTATTTATTTATTTAATATTATTATCTATTTACATTTATTTTTTTTAAAAATTGACATTTATTCATATTGATTTTCTTCTTTTTTAAACTTTCTTCTATCTTGATGGGTTTATTTATTAATTATGTGTTCATTTGATTTTCAATTAATTGAACATTAATGTTATACATTATATTTATTTATTCATTTGTTTGTCTAAGGATTTAATAATTTACCTAATTAATGAATTAATATATTCATTTATTTATCTATTTATTTACCCATTAATTAATTAATTATTAATACATTATTTCGATGTGGTCGAGCTCATAAACTTATCTTTTCATAAATAAAAAGATCACATGGTGTTTCAATTCGTATTAAAGCAAACACAAACTATTAACTTCAATTTTATAATACATTGTTTTAATTATAATTTCAAAATCTGTCGTAACCAGCCCATACTAAAAGCGTGTTCAGGTTATTTGAAATGATTACAATGTCGCTGACACGCTAAACTGAATGACTGGATTAATATATCGCCCTGACGCTAATAACGAGGTCGTACTACAAATTAAATTGAATGATGATAATCGATTGGCCATCCACTCATTTACTATTGAAGTGTTACGTGTAATGTAAACCAATTATTACCATATCAATTGGATCACGCTTTCAAGTCCTGAACACTGATTGAAAAGATCGCTACATAAAACCAATGGGATGTGCTAGCATTAATAAAGGTGCGTGACCCATTTACCAGGGAGTTACATAATCACTTCGATAGTGAAAAGCAATTATGCAGTATCAGACCTGGATCACTGCGCATGAATGGTATGAATGGGCGCTTATCCCTTTAGGTAGTATTTTGTCTCAGGATAAAAAATCTCGATAAATACGAAATAAAATAACATTGACAAAACTACATGCTGTGATAGGATTCGAACCCGTAACCCGCTGATTTCAAATCCGACACCTTACCGCTGAGCTAAATCTATTCGATGTAAATTAAGTAAGAAAAAAACATTATACAGTTCAACATAAGCTTAAAATGCTTTATATTTCCTATTTTAAGCGTTTTTAACACAGAGTTTTCGCCTAAAAGCAGTTAAAAAGCTGTTGCACTTAAAAAATCTAATTTTGATTTAAACGACACTTAACAATTAAGGACATCTATTTCGTTCGTACACACTTCAATTGTCGATTAACAGCCACAGTCTATCGTTGCATCATGGGGGTTTAAACGATGGGTACCTGATGACTCGGGTACGTACATCGACTCGTGTGACTTTTGTCTAGGACAATCACTTGAGAGGAACAAAAGATGTTACCTGTCAATCAAAAATAAATTGAGACTAGATAAACTAGCCATCAAGCGATGGCGCTCTTGATAATGTCCCTGCTCTAAGGCTTGTGAGCGGCTGATGATTAGATATGGTTTAACAGGCAATGCACTCGGGTGGTTCAATTCGTACATTCGCGGTCGACAACAAGTGATTAAGATTGCTGACTCTAAATCAGATCCTCACAAATTACTCAGCGGTGTCCCTCAAGGTTCAGTTGCCGGTCCGCAGATTTTTACCCTATATTCGTCACCAATTGAAGACATTGTGAAGCGCTTCCCTTGAGTTAGTGGTGGTATGTACTACGCTGATGATTCCCAACTGTACGTCAGCGTGAATCCAAGTGATGATTCCTCTCCTTCTCTAACTGAACTCGAGAACTGCATCAAAGAGATTAAAAACGGGACACTGAAGAACAAGCTTGCCTTGAATGATAGTAAAACAGAGGTTGTTGATTTATCATCACGCTACTCTGAAAATGTTCCCACCCCCTCCATAAACGTTTGTGACTCTGTCGTTGATACTGTCACTAAAGCAAAAGATCTTGGTGTCATCATTGATCAGCATCTCACTTTAGTCCCTCATAAAAATAACATCAGCCGTCTCGCTTCACACTCTATCAGAAACATTGGCCGTATCCGCAGATATCTGGACCGTAATAGCACTGAGAAACTCGTTCACGCATTTGTCTCTTCTCGTCTGGACTCAAATAACAGCATATTATATGGACTTCCAGCTTCTCAATTAAGCAAATTACAGCGCATCCGAAATGCCGCTGCCCGGCTGGTAACCTTGATAAAGAAGCGTGTACATATAAGCCCAGTGTTAAAAGATCTTCACTGGTTGTCTGTGGAGAGCCGTATTGTGTTTTAACTTATACAAAGCACTAAATAACCAGGCTCCAAAGTACTTATGCGACCTTATTTCCATCAAGGAACCCAGACTATATTAGCCAAATTTCGTTCTCACATAAAATGCGGACTGATTTAGTGTCGCGCCCCCTTGGTGCTCCTCAAAAAACCGGCTTTTTTGTATTTCTTGAAATGCTGTTCTTATTTCTATTTAAACATTTTGTATAATGAAAGTGATAAAACAATCACTAATAAATGAAAGAATATGACATTTACTATGGATGTTATACCCAATTAAAGTGTTCACACATTTCACCTGTAACATATGACACCAAATGTTACAGCGTGATGGTCTTTTTGGTACCGTCAGTATGCTCAGAACATAAATTTTGAATGTGAAATTTGAAACTTGAAGATTCCACATCCATCCTATGGCCAGAATCAACTTAAAAACCTGTAAATGATGAAACATTATGATTCATGCGATGAATCTCGATGCAGTTTTGTCAGTCCATGGTCCATTAATATGCCCCTTGACGGCTTGACGAGATAGATTCATGATCCCAGCCGGCCAGATCAGCTGCTGAGGCAGGGACCGCGCTGAGGAAAGTAGTTCCGGCGCCGCGCCGCTAGAATTTTATGTAGCCGAGGTTGGCTTTAGTCGCACTGAGGACAGAATTGATGCGTAATATAGAAGAACTCAACGGATTAATGCAATTCGATTGTCATAGTTTTTTTTCGATTGAAAAACCTGTTTTTTCGATTGATAAATCAGGTTAATCGATTCGATTGTCATAGTTTTTGATAAACCTGGTTTATCAGCCGAAAAACCAAGTTTATCAAAAAACTATGACAATCGAATTGATAAACCTGGTTTTTCTGTTCTATTGTGCTTCTATTGTACTTGCCATAGACGACACCTGAATGGCGATATCGCCATTCAGGGCGTAGCAAGGTACCAAAACGTGGGGCGGCCTGCGGCCATTTATGTTGAAAACTGTAAAGGTAATTGAGCTGGTTCCATCTAAGCAGCACCGCCCTCCGAGTAAAGCAATTACCAATGACCCACTTTCATACCATTTATACCTACTTACCTGGGTTATTTGACTCACTGTAAGTGTGTAATATGACTCGCATACTGAATGAAGGTGGGTCGCCTCACGGACAAAATGAATACTCGCGTAAGTGAGTCACTTGACCCAGAAAAGTTGTCTGTGTACGTTTTATATACCGTATTAGTGAAAGACTTCGCGATGCCAAAGCCTACCCGGGCGGGAAGACTGTCATTTGTAAGGACTGTACTTGTGTTCATATTGTCGGAGGGGGGGGGGGGGGGGGGGGGGGGGGTGAATAGTAGGCCTAAAATAAGGTGGGATTGCCCGTAAACATGTTTCAGTCGCGGTTTTGTTTTATTTTGCTTTTACAAAATTACAAAATCATAATGGATGAGGCCCGCAGTAGAAAAGGATGGAACTAGATGGAATAATGGTAGTAGCCTACAGACTCTTTTGATGAATGACATGAGTCCATATACGCATAATGTAATAATTTTCGGAGTGGGAGCACAATTTCATTCATTGGCATTTAAAAAAATCTAAATCTAAGTCCAGAATGATATTTTACAGAAATTAGATTCAAAACATGCTGTGTTTTTAGTTCTACTGGATTTGTCTGCGGCTTTTGATCACAATATTCTTCTTTTCAACTGGTATCACAGGTTCAGCTCTTCAATGGATCACTTCATATTTAACAAACAGACGTCAATCTGTATGCATTGACAGCAATTTATCATCTCCGGTAAACCTCCCATTTGGAGTACCACAAGGCTCTGTGTTGGGCCCTTTATTTTTCACCATTTATGCTTTTCCAGTTGTTAATATTGCTCGTAAACATACATACTTACGCCGATGATACTCAACTATATTTGTCGTTTAATGTAAATGATGCTGCTGAGGAAGTTTAGCCCGTCTCATCAAATATCACACAATAGCTTGGAACCTCAGCCATAAATTCATTGTAAATTGATCTGAGTAATCAATGTATATTTCTGGAGATGCAGCGAAAAGCAAATTTCGATTTAGTGTGACGGAAACGGATGAAAAACAGCAAAATATCGTGCTATTCATTGGACATATTGTAAGAGGCAAAACATACCTATCGGTCAATTAATCTATCTATCTATAACATATACTCTGCAAAGTTGCAAAATGCAATATCTAGCAGAGGAATATACATATAATGGCGACAATTGAAAAAATACATTAGAACACTAAGTAAGCAATGGTACTTATTGCTCCCAAATGATAAAAGTTGTAATTTAATTCTGATTTTAGTACTATATATTACATAATACCACAGTGCAAAAAGAAATATTTTCAACGCATTTTGTAGATTTTTGTTATACATTTTGATTGTAAATGTTCTGGCAACATTCTCAACTTTGTCTGATAAATGAGGGCGCTACACCAGTTGTTCAACTCTGGAGGCTAATTTCTTGGAACTTTCGGGGTTCATATATAATTGTTTGATTAAATGATCAAAGACATCATGAAATTTAAGGAAAATGTCAAATTGAAAAATCCATTCGCTTCATAAGCAAAAGAAATGAGCTTTTTGTACCACCCGTTTTACATGTAAACGTATAGGGAAACCATTTAGTGGTGTGAAATCTGCATGCATTTGACATGGCCGAAACAGCGAAGGCGACGCTGCTGTAGAGGGCAAACATACTAAGGATACTTGCCTGTTCCAAGACTCCGCTGTTAGGCACGGTCTTTACAAGAGATACCCAGAATTCTACAGGCAGCAGAGATGTATAAGCTGAGTAGTATTGGCGAGAGAAGGTGGTCCAGCCCTCGCAGCCGTCAATGAGTGTACTGTACACTGATTTATTGATAGATTTGTTGGGTTTCTTGTTCTCCCATACCCTCTATAGACAACTTGGCCATGGATTGGCGCACACTGAACGCTCACCGAATATCACCATAACAGATTGTTTTTGCATTTCTGGAGAAACATATTTTCAAACAAACGGCATCACAGCGTATGATTATGGGATGTATTTCGACCCATGGCCTTGTTGCCAAGCATGTTGCCATAGGTATCCTTTGTGTGATCGTTAACATGTAGTAGGACTTTCGTGCGTCCCTTATTGTACTACTTCAATAGCGATGTTGAGTCTATCTCTGTATCCACATTAGGGACGCACCATTTGATTTTCGGGGGGGGGGGGGGCGAGGGTGGGGGGGGGGGGGGGGGTAGGAAGTTAGGTTCGGGGATTATTTTTTGGCCACTGTAAGAGGAGAATTTTGTTGTTGGCCTGGATGGGATTTTGTTTCTTTCCAAAAACTTCGTACCCCCACCTGATAATCTAATGGTGCGTCCCCTACCGTGGCAATTTAAAGGGGAAGATTACCTTAACGTGGCCCAATTTTGACTCCAAAAAGATGACCTGGCAATGCTGGTAACGTATCAAACAGCAAATATTTCGTTTTTTATCAATGCACGAAAGAAATTGAGCATATACTTCAATATATATTTTTGATTTAACAGTCTCTGCCTGTTGTGATTCATGGGTCCTCAGATCAACTTTTTTCAAAAAATCAGTGATACATTACCATACCATTATCCCATAGCCAAATTTAAAAATTCCTAACATTTTTTGTTCGGTCGTTAAAAATCACCGACATTTCAGGAAAAAACCCAGTAAAACCATTACTACGTTCCCCATAAGTATATCTATGCGCGCCATGTACACACCAACGAATGGAAAACATATTTTGAAACCTCCAGTTGGGTACATAACAAAATTGAAACAAAATCGTAGGGATCTCGTTGGCGCGTCACATTACGCTGACCTTGAACCCTTGACGAACAGCGCCCTTATGCAGTTTCAAGACCGTATTATTTGATGCGCCAACAAGATCCCATTTAATAAACAAGTGCATATGAAAGAACTCAGAGCCTTTAACATATTCAAAAGGAAACATTGTTGAGATCTCGTTGGCGCACGGAGATAATCAAGGTCAAAGGTCGAATGTTACCATTTTTAGCCATTTTTGCACCTCCGTAAATCTGTGCGCCATCTTTAAAACACCTTGGAAATGATATCCAGTTGCAAAGATGGTTTACCTTTTATCAAAAATGAAGATTCCAGCTTGGGATCTTAAAGATTTTTTTTAAAACGATTTTAAAAAATTTGCTTAAGGTAAGCTTACAGTGCATGTGAGTCAGTATTATAGCCCCACATACACTGTTAAAGCTCTTATAAATCAGTGGGCCAGCAAGATCCCATCAATTTTGTGGTTTATTTGCTTAGTTTGGCTGCCATTTAATAGATACCGATGGGGAAAACTTTGGGATTTTGATGGCGGTTAATTCTAAATGAGCGCAAAATTTAGGCGTCATCAGCTTTATTCTCAAGCCTTTTTGAGCCATTTCAGACCAAGTCCCAGGATATGAGATAACTTTGGTGAATTTTGACATGTCATATAGGATATTGTTTGTTAGGGATCACGTCAAAACTCGACCGCCCGTTGACCGCCGGTTACGGCCGGTTCCGCCCGGTTCTCACAAAACGTGTCGTCTGTTATAATATATGAGGTCAAATAGTTACACTCTGGTGAACACGACCGGTTGATACTGCCTCGTCACACGCGTGAGCAATAAAGTCTTGAAGTAATGGGTTCTCAAGTCTCAGTTGACAACCAGTACAATACAGCTATTGATTTTCGCTGGGGTTGGCTTTTTCAATCTGTTTATAGCTCAATTAACTTTTTAAAATCAATACCGAAAGTATATGAATGGTTTTTTTATAGAACGATTATAGAGAGAGCTATTATGACCGCAAAGTAACAGCTTGATAGTGTAAATTGGTCTGGTTACAGCATTAAGTCAACCGGCGGTTGTTCAGTGTTGCATGCGTGAATATTCATATACCAGTAAAACATTTGACCTGAAAGAACCGGGCGGAACCGACCGTAACCGGCGGTCAACGGGCGGTCGAGTTTTGATGTCTTCCCTTATGCATTTTAGACTATTCTGAACACATCTATGTTAGTCTGTAATGTCGATTTCAAAATATGTAAGTCCTGTCTTATGAATTCGACAGGGTTGTTGAATTCGGAAGACATAATATGCATTTATGAAACATCATGCAACAGAGTAATGTTGATGTGTTGAGAATGGTTTAAAATGCATAAAAAACAATGTCCTATATGACATGTCAAAATTCGCCAAAGTAATCTGATATTCTGATAATCTGATAAATGGCCCAAAAAGGCTCGAGAATAAAGTTGATGACGCCTCAACTTTGCGATCATGCAGAATTAACCGCCATAAAAATCCCACAGTTTTTTCTAGTGGTATCTATTGAATGGTAGCCAAACTAAGCAAATTAATCAAATTAAAAAGTTGATGGGATCTTGTTGGCGCACTGATTTACAAGAAGTTGCTCTTAAAAAGGAAGGGTCCCGCAAGCACAACATTGAGCATTATTTGTTAGACAAATAATTATCGAGCAGAAATTACGTAATTATATAGAACAAAACACCATACAAGTCACAAAAATGAATAAAAACTGCCATCACTCAACATGCAATTTTTAAAATTCGCAGCGATCGAAAGTCCCGGTGTCGATGACATCATGAGTATCGGTGCTCAAATTTGCGCATGTGCATTGTATAATTATGACATCATCGACACTGGGACTTTCGATCGCCGCGAATTTTAAAAAGTGCATGTTGAGAGATTGCGGTTTTTATTTGTTTTTGTCATAAGTGTGGTGTTTTGTTTAATATAATTATAAAAGTTGGGCTCGATGTTATTTTTCTAACATATAATGTACACTTTTATGCTTGCGGGACACCTCCTTTAAGCAAATTTGTAAAAAAAAAGTCAAAAAAAAAATCACTGAGATCCAAACTAGTTTCTTCACTTTTTATTCAAGGTAAACCGTCTTTGCAAGTATATGTCATTTCCAAGGTGTTTTAAAGATGGCGCACGGATTTACGGAGGTGCGAAAATGGCTCAAAATGGTAAGACTTGACCTTTGACATGGATTATCTCCGTGCGCCAACGAGATCCAAACAATTTTTACTTTTGAATATGTTAAAGGCTCTGAGTTCTTCCATATGAACTTGTTTATGTAATGGGATCTTGTTGGCGCGTCAAATTATAAGGGCTTGAAAACTGCTGAGGACGCTGTTCGTCACGGTTTCAAGGTCAGCGTAATGTGACGCGCCAACGAGATCCCAATGATTTTGTCTTACTTTTGTTGTGTACCCAACTGGAGGTTTCAAAATATGTTTTCCTTTCGTTGGGATGTGCATGGCGCACACAGTTATACTTATAGGGAACGCAGTAATTGTTTTACTGGGATATTTTCCTGAAATTTCAGTGATATTTTACGACCGAACCAAATCTGTTAGGAATTTTAAAATTTGGTTATAGTATGATGTTATTGTAATGTATCACTAGTTTTTAAAAAAAAGTGGCAGTGGCGCTGTGTACAATCTCTACTAGGAATGTAGATAATGTTCCCGGCTAATTCTACGTTCAATTTATAATAACTCCGCAACCCTGTATGGTACAAACATGATTTTGCTCTCATTTTATCGATTGCTTTGTATTCTATAAGTTTCTGTTTCAACAGTCGTGTCAACGATTATATAACAGTTGTAATCATGAATCAATTGCTTTGTCCATGGCTTTCTGCCTATTCGCTACACAGTGAAATTGCCCTAATTCATCGGTTTTACATACATGTCTATAAAAAGAAAACCGATGATAGCAAACTTATACATTTTTGGAAAGCTCTCAAATAGGGGCATCTAAAAATGGCATTTAAATCAAAATAGGGTGCATACCCAAACAAATATATTTGTAAACTCTAAAAAACATGAAATTTGAACGTTTGTGCTCATTCACTATTTCAACAAGCTACCCACGACAACCATTATGCTCTGATGGGTAATTGCATTAGGAGCTAATATGCACAGTCGAATTATGATATTGGGAGAGGTATGAAAACATTATTTAGCTTTAATTCGAATATGAAAAGAATCGATATCTTTTAACAACAACATGTTACCATTTTGTCCTATCTAAATTCCATCTATTAACAATTGGGAACATTCTAGAAATAGTTGGTGTATTATTTATGTTTATATATATTTAAATTTAATTTCCAATTAAACCTGGTTATAAAAGGAATCAATAAATATTATTTGATATGCATCACGATAATTACAAACGTCGGCACTCTATTGTTTTATTAATTGCAAAAACAACATAAATAGGATTTATAAATGATTAAGCTGTTGATTTTCTAAACACTGACATTCAAATATTAACACCCGGTAGGTACTTGGGGTCTACCCGCTAGTCATAAGGACCGCTAGTCATAAGGTAGGGTTAGGGTTAAGGGTAATAGTTAGGGTTTAGGGTTAGGGTAAGGGTTAGGGTAATGTTTATGATTAGGGTATGGGTTAGGGTTAGGGTTAGGGTTAGGGTTAGGTTAGGGTTAGGGTTAGGGTTAGGGTTAGGGTTAGGGTTAGGGCAGATTATAAATAATGAGCATTATGCAACCAAGTCCACCCTGCAAAATGATGTGTTTTCATCAAAACCTTGAAAACAGTAAGAAACCTTCGGTTTAAGTAATTGATAAAAGCCTTCAGATTGGTTTCAAATATATAAGGTAATAATTTTAAAAAACGGTCGAAATATTGTAATTATTATAATCTTTTTTGCTTAGAACGCAAATTGTCTTATCGTGTTTGACTTAAGTGATAATTTTATAATAATTATTATAGACTATTGCTTATCACTGAACAGTAACACGTGTTATTATTCCACCATATTTCCGTTACGATAGCACCAACATTTGTCATAATAGGCAAATTTTAATCATTGTTATCGGCTATTGACCATTATTATCAAGAGAACGAAGAGAACCAGGTTAGTGGTATATATTTCTAGATTGTTGTTAGTGTTTTTACGAACTTCTTCAAATTAAGTCCATTCTGTTGTATTTCTAGGTTATTGTAGGTGTGTTTTAAATATCAACTCTTTTCAAATTAAGTCAATTCTGCTGTTAAAGCTTCAGAATTTGAATAAATGATATATTTGTTTAAGCGATGAAGTTGTTGATGATATTGTGTAGATGCATACTGTAAAATATTGGTATTCTCAAAGGCTAGTTGTTTTTCGAGTTTATTTAAAAAAATATTTTGACAAATTCCCAAAATTGGAAACAGATTTCCTCTATGATTTAATAAAGTTCTATGATATTTTTACGGAAAATACGGTCAAGAAAGATGTATGAGTTAAGAATGTTTTTTTCCTTATAAGTCTTACTTCATTGTTAGAGAGAGAGAGGAAAAAGGTGTAAACATTTGAAAAAGATCACGTATTATTGCTTTAAACAGTTGATAGCCTATGATCAACTTTATAATAGGGCCTAAAGTAAATGGGTTTTTCATACTTTTCATGAGGCAGTCACCTGCAGATCACAGTTCCAAAATGTCACAAAAAGTTCAAAAAATGTCAAAGTTATTGAATCTCACAACCCTATTTGGAATTACCGTGAGAAATGCATTAAAATAAGTACAAAAATGCCTAGTATTGGGAAAGGTTTCGGAAAAATCTGTTTTGTATGGTAAACCTAATTGCCACGTGCAAAGTGTTAAACAATAGAAATGTTTTGTCTCTCCCACCAGACATTCCGACATAACAATGAAGGTGTTCGTATTTCTATATATGCTGGCCGCAGCGGCTTTTGGCGCACGATTGGAAAAAGCCACAACGAAGATCCCTGGGAGCTATATCATCAAGCTGAAGGTGGGTTTTAGACAAGGGTGTGACATGGGTCACTTCACATACATAATAATAATAATAATAATAATAATCATAATAATAATAAAGGTCTAAATTTTATTGTCATCGCAGCCAACCGGCTGAATTGTAACAACATTACAAATTAAATGCATAAACAATGCAACGTCCAGGCAGCAGCTAAATCAGCGACGAGTTGCGACATAAACCAACATGAACAAACATACATAACCCCTATATAGTAACCCCTAGTGAGGGGGGGGGGGGGGGGGGGGGGGGTATGGTACCGCCCCCCTCACACACCACACATTTGGTCACCATGTACACTGTGTTTTTTCAAATATAATCCCTTTTTTAAAAAGTGAGGATAAAATCCGAGTTTTTATACTTCCACTTTTTGATGAATGAAATTTCAAATATCTCTTTTCAATGAGAAATAAACATCGATTGAAAATTAAAATAATACAAAGATTACCCAATTTTGTAAAACTTTTTTTAAAAACATTTTAAACAAATAAATAATAAATAATAATAACGAATCTTAATATGTTAACCGTATGTTTACCTTCTAGGACGGTATATCATTGGACGGATTCTCACACACTTTTGAAAGTCAATTCCTAGAGGGCAAGCTCAAACACAAGTGGACCAACCTCAACAGCATTGCAGTAAACCTCCCCGATACACTTGTAGATCGTGTAAGTGAATAAAAACCTCAACATGATTTTTGTTGCTGTTACAATTAATAATTAACCGCGGAAGTTTGATTTAGATCTTATCAATAGAGATTATCCATGTAACGGATTAGCTGCTTGGTAGGTAACATGGTTCGATTACGCAATTAATAAGGTGTCATGCACCGACTGAATTGAATGTAGAATAGGCCGAGTGCGATTCCCCTTAGTAGTCCGTTGCGCAGGGAAACATGGATAACCTTCTTTATTCATGTTGAAGTTAATTGTTGGTAGTAGTTGTATTTTCAAACGCGATGAATTAGGATCGTGTTGGTTTTTTCCAGATGACTGCCATCGCATGAATTTATTAGATGCGTCGTACACTTATTTGTAATTTGTAATTTTGCGTAGTTCTTAAATAAATACAAAAACCGGGTGAAATATTGAGGGAAATCGGGCTGCGCGAAGGCCGTGGATCGAACCCGGGCGCCCATGTGAAGGTCCTGTTGGCGCCACTAGGTCAAACAACTTTGATTTTTTCGCCATTTGAATCACGTCTGATCGCGCTCGCGCCACGAGACTGGGAAGCGCACGCTACCAGTACCTGTAGTGTTTAGTTATAAGGAAGGTTAGGGTTAAAATTCGCCCTCATTCTTCTTCGAAACGACTCCCTTTTTAAATGCTCTCCTCTTCTTTATATTATTGTCAGCGTCATATTGCTATGGGTATACTTCCAACAGCGCATGCGTACATGGGCACGAGCGTGTGCGTAAACCCGAACGTGCGTACCGGACGTTTTCAAAAATTGACCACGCGTTCTGATTGGTCAATCATGAAATCGTCACCCGCATATACATGCATAGTTGTCGCGCATGTCGTGCATATGGACGCTGTTGCGAGAAAAACAACAAAACACCCTCGCGTAAATAGCTTGAATTTCGTCCATAGCATTATGATAGTGAATGTAGCTTATACTCATACTCACTCATTCTGTAAGGAAAAAACCGTGCCCGTTTTGCGAATAATCTATTTAGAAAGGATCTAGTCCGAATAATTATTCTTGCAACCTACTAGTTCAATGCTCTATTAGATGATGTTACCTGTGACGTAATGCCCGGCGGTATGTGTGCGCTACTACAGGAAGTGCTTTGCAAATTAAATTCACACTTGATTGATCATAACATACGTTGTAGAATAGTGCAGTAGTCATAGTCTGCATCCCTAGCACAATGAGAGATAAGGTACTAAATATGGTTGCCCGGCAGTATGTGTACGCACCATATTAAGGGCAGCAAGTGCTTAAGAAATTGGCGCTCAGTGATCAGTATTCACAAGCCTTAGAGCAGGGACATTATCAAGAGCGCCATCGCTTGATGGCTAGTTTATCTAGTCTCAATTTATTTTTGATTGACAGGTAACATCTTTTGTTCCTCTCAAGTGATTGTCCTAGACAAAAGTCACACGAGTCGATGTACGTACCCGAGTCATCAGGTACCCATCGTTTAAACCCCCATGATGCAACGATAGACTGTGGCTGTTAATCGACAATTGAAGTGTGTACGAACGAAATAGATGTCCTTAATTGTTAAGTGTCGTTTAAATCAAAATTAGATTTTTTAAGTGCAACAGCTTTTTAACTGCTTTTAGGCGAAAACTCTGTGTTAAAAACGCTTAAAATAGGAAATATAAAGCATTTTAAGCTTATGTTGAACTGTATAATGTTTTTTTCTTACTTAATTTACATCGAATAGATTTAGCTCAGCGGTAAGGTGTCGGATTTGAAATCAGCGGGTTACGGGTTCGAATCCTATCACAGCATGTAGTTTTGTCAATGTTATTTTATTTCGTATTTATCGAGATTTTTTATCCTGAGACAAAATACTACCTAAAGGGATAAGCGCCCATTCATACCATTCATGCGCAGTGATCCAGGTCTGATACTGCATAATTGCTTTTCACTATCGAAGTGATTATGTAACTCCCTGGTAAATGGGTCACGCACCTTTATTAATGCTAGCACATCCCATTGGTTTTATGTAGCGATCTTTTCAATCAGTGTTCAGGACTTGAAAGCGTGATCCAATTGATATGGTAATAATTGGTTTACATTACACGTAACACTTCAATAGTAAATGAGTGGATGGCCAATCGATTATCATCATTCAATTTAATTTGTAGTACGACCTCGTTATTAGCGTCAGGGCGATATATTAATCCAGTCATTCAGTTTAGCGTGTCAGCGACATTGTAATCATTTCAAATAACCTGAACACGCTTTTAGTATGGGCTGGTTACGACAGATTTTGAAATTATAATTAAAACAATGTATTATAAAATTGAAGTTAATAGTTTGTGTTTGCTTTAATACGAATTGAAACACCATGTGATCTTTTTATTTATGAAAAGATAAGTTTATGAGCTCGACCACATCGAAATAATGTATTAATAATTAATTAATTAATGGGTAAATAAATAGATAAATAAATGAATATATTAATTCATTAATTAGGTAAATTATTAAATCCTTAGACAAACAAATGAATAAATAAATATAATGTATAACATTAATGTTCAATTAATTGAAAATCAAATGAACACATAATTAATAAATAAACCCATCAAGATAGAAGAAAGTTTAAAAAAGAAGAAAATCAATATGAATAAATGTCAATTTTTAAAAAAAATAAATGTAAATAGATAATAATATTAAATAAATAAATAAATAAATAAATAAATAACGTAAAATAATATAAATAAATAACATTAAGAACTTCAATCAAGATTCGAACCTACGGCTTGTTGATTGAGAGTCTACAGCTCTACCGACTGAGCTATTTCGAACCTCGTGATATCAATGTATTTTTACAATTTAATGTTTCGAATAACACATTACATCAATTTATAGAAATTGCGTGTGGTACAAATTATGTATGCAGCTTCAATTTTCTTTAGTGGGCATTCTGTTAAGAAAACAAACTCCCTTGTAGTAGAAAATAAGTTGAAAATGGATGCCCCTCCCCGAGAACCAACATGCAAAATGAACATATTTAGATAATATTTGTGTACATATTTTATCAAAGTCACATCATAGTTTATGTACCAAACTTTTTTTTAGACAGTAGATTTCATGTCGACTTACATTTCTGATAATAAATCATGAATATTTTCTGAGTTACAGGGCGATACGATTCATAATTACTTCAAAATCATAAGTAAAATAAAGACAAAAGGGTGACTCCAGTGAGATTCGAACTCACGCGCAAAAGTTTCCATTAGACCACCGCCTTAGACCACTCGGCCACAGTGACAGTTCCCGATTTCAGTAATACTTATTTGAATGTCGTTATTTCCCAATGACCATAAAATCTGTCCGAGCCGGGGATAGAATATTTTGAACGTGTTATTGCACAAAGGCAACTGATTTTTCTTAATCCTTACAGTTGTAAGTTTGGGCTGATTTCCATTAAAATCCATAAAGGTCCCTTCCCGGTCAATCAATTGCACGAGAACATTATTATATATTATCCCAAAGCTCGCGGTAAACCAGACATTATACAATTCAAATGTTAATCAGTAAATCAAACAGAAAAGTTAATGTCTACTTCACGGAATTATAATCCCTAAATCGATAGCACTGTCAGACATCAATGACTTATCTCAATACTACATGCAGTATTCGTAACATTATCTCAATCAATAACATTGAATAGAGACTGGCCTTGCGTTACATTGCATCACGGTGTATTTTGATGAACACCGACGACTCGGGTAGAAAGTGAATCAAAAGAAATCAATCATGGGTCATTCATCGATATTACAGACCATTCAGTTTATTCTTGGGATTGACGCGGGATATTTGAAAGGAGAGTAAACTCGCATGATTATGAAATGGGCTTTTTACATCTGGTAGTTTTGGTGAACAAAGTTTAGTAATTCTAATATCACTACATTAGACGTTGTATTACCTGGATTGTTTTCAAATGAGAATAAAATATAACTTGAGTATATAAGGAAGTACGGAATTCTAAAAATAAATATGATATGAACGTAATTCATTGAGAAAATAAGCTTTGAATCTTACCCGTACTTGTTTCATAGACTTTAAAACATCTTACCATCATGGAATAATAATTCCGTAATTGCTATTCCAATATTTTATCTAACACTCCTATAGATAGTGATATCTGATGGGCTATTTCTCTAATATTTCAACATTTTGGAACATAATGATCATTTAAATATAGCGACGATAGACTGCATCCCCTGTTATTATACTTAAATATTAAAATGAAGCAGACGAAGCAACGCCCTATAGCGTCACTAGGCGGCGTTGATATTGCAGTTTATATCCAGGAGGCGTGACCACAGTACCTTTCCGGTTCATGATTATTCACAAACACTCAGTTTGAACGTCGAAGAGGGCGCTCGTAATAATGTCCAATTTTCACCTTGTGTAAGGCTTGTGTATTATGCTTTTAAATAGTGCGTATGCAGTAGTCATGGACTAGTTCCTCTAGCATGTCTTCAGATCAGGCGCTAATCAATTTGTAAACACTACTATTAATTGTAAACAATGGTCACATAATCTATGGGGGTGCACGCATAGGTTTGTAAAGATTTCTCCCCTAAATTTCGGGATGATTTTAAAATCAAACACCATATTGCAGAGCTGTACAATTTTAGTGAAAAATCGGAAACCGATATTTTTATTGTATTTTAATCGAATCCAGATTAAAAAAAGAAAAATCTTGATTTGAAATCAGTGAATGTACCTTTTAATCACTGAATGTATGTCCCGGGTGTATGTATTATTTTTCATTTGTATTCACATTTCTAGCTGCTTAAATTAGACGAGATCGAGTACGTTGAAGAGGATGGTGTTTTCTACACTCAAGCTGTGGGATCTTGGGGAATTGATCGTGTTGACCAGAGAAATCTGCCCCTCGATAACAACTACACCCCTCCACGTAAGTACAGTGTACATATTGAAAAACTATCTCTCATGAGTATCATTCGGACCAGATGTTTGGGGAAACGATTTGCCCAATTCTAAATATCCTATTGGTTAAACACGAACTTGCGCATTTATATAAAAATAAACAAATATAGCATGTTAAATATAAAATTTCGCCCCCAAAACCGTTGGAGTTGGTTAAACACCAGTGTAAAAGTTAAACCTGAAAAGAACCTGTATTCGTCTTACATTAAACATTTATTTTATTAACGAGGACGATGATTGCAAATTATTTGTGGTTTCAGATTTCATATTATTTCTTCTCAGTCTTCTTGGAAACAAAGTAGATTTTAAGGATTTCCCACGATGCATTGCGGGAGCACCAGCCATCTAAGGTTTTTTCACATGATGCATTTGTGGAGCTCTTAAGTCAGGGGGAGCGTGTTGGCGCAGCGGTTATTCCCTCGCCTTGCACCAATGAAACCCGGGTCAATTCTGTGCAAAATCACAGCGCTTTGAGCCATTTGGAAAAAGGCGCTATATAAATACTGATTATTATTATTATTATGAACATATGACGGAAAATACGAAATATAGGCAAATGAAAGCAATTTTCGAACTTTTTTGAAAGGTGTATTAAATTTGTAAAAAACAATTACTACCCCGTACTACTACTGCGTAATAGGTCAAAAGGATGCATCGGTTCCACATGGTTTTTACTCTCATTAAAAATCAGTATCTATTATCTTTATGAAAGTTAAACACAATTTATTTGGCTTTCAAATGCCGTTGGTTTATCCCCATACATAGGCCTAACCCTTAAACGTTTATGTTCATGGTCAAGGTAAAACAAGGATACATTCATAAGTTTCCTCGAAAATCATATGTATATAAGTTTCTAAATATTTGAATCTTCAATTGGAAAATTGGCTCACTTAACCATCATTCTAAAATGGTCGCAAATCCAATTTCAAGGGTACTCTTTTCATAAAACACCCTGAAAGTTTGTTTATTATTTAACAAAATGGAGAATCATGATGTAAATGACTAAACATAAGTATGCCTAAAACGAGGAAAAAAACCCCATATCCACCATTCGCCAATTAAACGAGCTCTACTGTTTTGGAAGATTTTTTTTTCGGAGCAGGGAATGCAGCAATATGTAATGACTAATTCACCACGCATCGAACTTCATGAATAATTCATGTCCCAATGAACTCTCTCGCAGGTTCTGGATCCGGCCAATCTGTGTTTGTCATCGATACTGGAATCCGCCACTCACATAACGACTATGGTGGTAGAGCGTCATACCACTGGGATTACGAATCTAGCGTAAGTAACCATGAGAGCGAGAGGGGCGGTGGTAGAGAGGATAATGGGGGAGGGGATGTGGTAGCACTGGTATCGGGCTCGCTATTTTTCTCATTTACTGATATTCCAGTTAAAAATTGAACTCACTTGCGATACATTTCCCTGTGCTACATGTAGGCCTATGGTTTAGACCCTTCGACCGTGTCCTCAACACTGACATTACAGTCGCACAGAGCCGCATAGTCACGGAGATGGGAGTAGCCCGCGGGTAGGAACAGCCTGGTCGTCGCCAATAGAGTCGGGGATATACCGCTAATTAGAACAGCTTTGGTTGAGCCATTTCAGCTGGTATTTGTGCTTGGTTAAGAATACTACGTGTTGGGTCGGAGGGGGACAGGCGAGGGTGTATATTAAGACTAGGGAAGTGAGGTGTTTGTGCTTGGTTGATAATAGGGAGCTTTCGATTTGGACGACGGACGCTTCTACGACGGTAAGATGACACCTCGAGTCATGTGCGCATGCGTCGACTTAGCAACCCGTCAGTCGTCCAATTTATGGGGAGCTTTCGATTTGCACGACGGATGAATCTAGGATGGTTGAATGACACTTTGAGTCATGTGCGTATGCGTCAATTTTGTCATCCGTTGGTCCTCTAAATGCTACAACACGTAAAGGACTAGCGACCGTCGTGGTGACGACGGCAACGTTTTGTGTTTTACCGTCGTAAAATCGTCCGTCGTGCAAATCGAAAGCTGAAGACAGATTCCAGAAATTGGACGACCGACGGATTGCTAAGTCGACGCATGCGCACATGACTCGAGGGGTCATCTCACCGTCATAGAAGCGTCCGCCGTCCAAATCGAAATCTCCCTAATACTACGTGTTGGGCTGGAGGAGGACAAGCGAGGGCGTATATTACGTCTAGGGTAGTGGAGGAGGAGGAGGAGGAGGAGAGAGAAGAACAGAGGGTGGAGGTGGGGAGGTGGAGTAAGTATTAATTGTTAGCCTACTCAGAGGAGGCAATGAATACCCCGAAAGTTGTCAGGTATTTTTTCTTTTGGTAACCTATAACGTCAAGTTGCGTTATAGGCGATGACTTCCCCCTTGTTTTACGGGCCGGACCGACCCATTTTTTAGATATTTGTCGAAAATTGCCGTAAACGAACCAATATAATTTTCCGACAGTATATTATTGTCGGTACGCTGTTTGGAGGACGGCACCACGTCATCCCCCGGTCTCAAGTTTCTGATTCGGCTGCCATTCTCAAAGTTTTTGTTGAATAAAAAGCCGTTTTGAACAAAAACAAACAAAAACAAAACCGCCCGACCGAAATAGGTTTTCTTCGTCGCTTAACGAATACAGTTGGGGCGATCTTCAATCAAAACGAATTAGTCTTGTTTGGCAAATATAAGTGCGACAGAATTAAAGAATAACTAGTTGTATTTGATCACCGATTTTGTATAAGATGTAGTTCGGACTAGAAATTTTAGGTAGTCCATCGAAAAAACAAATGGGGATTTCTTTGCTATCCGACACGGAAACCTTGTTGTTTATCATCGACCAACAGATAAAACGGAATTCGATCACTGGGCCTCCACCAAAATTCGGGTTATGCACATTGCTGTTATCTCCGTTTGTTGAACACGGTACATATGATATGGGTCGAATAGATAATCAAAAGCCATTGCTTATTGAGCAAAAACTTAAGCAACAACATGTGCTCGACGACGAGTAAGAAATCAAGCTCATACAATTGTTTAACATTTTGACTAATATTTGGCTTGAATTAATGCCTTCTGCTTGAATGGATTGTTTAAAATACGGGCGGTTACAAATGGTCAAGCTCCTCATGTAACAAATGCTGCAAATCACAATTAAATACTCTTTGACTTGAATAAATGCCTTATATTTGAATGGATTATTTGAAATATTTGCGGTTAGGAAATGGTCAAGCTCCTCATGTAACAAATGCTGCAAATCACAAGTAAATACTCTTTGACTTGAATAAATGCCTTATATTTGAATGGATTATTTGAAATATTTGCGGTTAGGAAATGGTCAAGCTCCTCATGTAACAAATGCTGCAAATCACAAATAAATACTCTTTGACTTGAATAAATGCCGTATACTTGAATGGATTATTTGAAATATGGGCGGTTAGGAAATGGTCAAGCTCCCCATGTAACAAATCACAATTAAATACTCTTTGACTTGAATAAATGCCTTATATTTGAATGGATTATTTGAAATATTTGCGGTTAGGAAATGGTCAAGCTCCTCATGTAACAAATGCTGCAAATCACAAGTAAATACTCTTTGACTTGAATAAATGCCTACTGCTTGAATGGATTATTTGAAATATGTGCGGTTAGGAAATGGTCAAGCTCCTCATGTAACAAATGCTGCAAATTACAAGTAAATACTCTTTGACTTGAATAAATGCCTACTGCTTGAATATATTATTTGAAATATGGGCGGTTATGAAATGGTCAAGCTCCTCATGTAACAAATGCTGCAAATCGCATGTAAATAATATTTGGCTTGAATAAATGCCTTATACTTGAATGGATTATTTGAAATATTGGCGGTTAGGAAAGGAAATGGTCAAGCTCCCCATGTAACAAATGCTGCAACTCACAAGTAAATACTCTTTGACTTGAATAAATGCCTACTGCTTGAATATATTATTTGAAATATGGGCGGTTATGAAATGGTCAAGCTCCTCATGTAACAAATGCTGCAAATCACAAGTAAATAATCGTTGGCTTGAATGAATTCCTTATACTTGAATGGATTATTTGAAATATAGGCGGTTAGGAAATGGTCAAGCTCCCCATGTAACAAATGCTGCAAATCACAATTAAATACTCTTTGACTTGAATAAGTGCCTTATACTTGAATGGATTATTTGAAATATTGGCGGTTAGGAAATGGTTAAGCTCCCCATGTAACAAATACTGCAAATCACATGTAAATAATCTTTGGCTTTAATAAATGCCTTATACTTAAATGGATTATTTGAAATATTGGCGGTTAGGAAATGGTCAAGCTCCCCATGTAACAAATGCTGCAAATCACAAGTAAATAATCATTGGCTTGAATAAATGCCGTATACTTGAATGGATTATTTGAAATATTGGCGGTTAGGAAATGGTCAAGCTCCCCATGTAACAAATGCTGCAACTCACAAGTAAATACTCTTTGACTTGAATAAATGCCTACTGCTTGAACATATTATTTGAAATATTGGCGGTTAGGAAATGGTCAAGCTCCCCATGTAACAAATGCTGCAAATCACAAGTAAATACTCTTTGACTTGAATAAATGCCTACTGCTTGAATGGATTATTTGAAATATGTGCGGTTAGGAAATGGTCAAGCTCCCCATGTAACAAATGCTGCAAATCACAAGTAAATACTCTTTGACTTGAATAAATGCCTTATACTTGAATGGATTATTTGAAATATAGGCCGTTAGGAAAGGGTCAAGCTCCCCATGTAACAAATGCTGCAAATCACAAGTAAATAATCGTTGGCTTGAATAAATTCCTTATACTTGAATGGATTATTTGAAATATAGGCGGTTAGAAAATGGTCAAGCTCCCCATGTAACAAATGCTGCAAATCACAAGTAAATACTCTTTGGCTTGAATAAATGCCTTATATTTGAATGGATTATTTGAAATATGGGTGGTAAGGAAATGGTCAAGCTCCTCATGTAACAAATGATGCAAATCACAAGTAAATAATCGTTGGCTTGAATAAATGCCTACTGCTTGAATGGATTATTTGAAATATTGGCGGTTATGAAATGGTCAAGCTCCTCATGTAAGAAATGCTTCTAATCACAAGTAAATAATCTTTGGCTTGAATAAATGCCTTATACTTGAATGGATTATTTGAAATATTGGCGGTTAGGAAATTGTCAAGCTCCCCATGTAACAAATGCTACAAATCACAAGTAAATACTCTTTGACTTGAATAAATGCCTTATACTTGAAATGATCATTTGAAATAAGGGCGGTTAGGAAATGGTCAAGCTCCCTATGTAACAAATGCTGCAACTCACAAATAAATACTCTTTGACTTGAATTAATGCCTTATACTTGAATGGATTATTTGAAATATGGGCGGTTTACAAATGGTCAAGCTCCCCATGTAACAAATGCTGCAAATCACAAGTAAATAATATTTGGCTTGAATAAATGCCTTATACTTGAATGGATTATTTGAAATATGGGCGGTTAGGAAAGGGTCAAGCTCCCCATGTAACAAATGCTGCAACTCACAAGTAAATACTCTTTGACTTGAATAAATGCCTTATACTTGAATGGACTATTTGAAATATTGGCGGTTAGGAAATGGTCAAGCTCCCTATGTAACAAATGTTGCAACTCACAAATAAATACTCTTTGACTTGAATAAATGCCTACTGCTTGAATGGATTATTTGAAATATGTGCGGTTAGGAAATGGTCAAGGTCCCCATGTAACAAATGCTGCAAATCATGCAAATGATAATCTATCGAGCAACTGCTTTTACTTTTTTATTTTTTTAACCAAAAATGTACATGCATTTGCGATTTTATTAATTAAGGTTCTGAAAATTACTAGCAAAAGCAATTTTGCGATAGTTTTTATTCCTATTTGTGTTTCGTCCACAGAACGGTGGAGAGGATTGTAACGGTCACGGAACTCACTGTGCAGGTACCGTTGGCAGCTCAACATATGGTGTAGCCCCTGGCTGTACGCTGAAATCAGTCCGCGTACTTTCTTGTTATGGATCCGGATCAACCACCAATGTTGTAAACGGTATGTTCTCATTGGTCCCCTCTCTTGATCTCGCTGTCACTGTGCGACACCAAAATATCACGACCGGTCGCTGAACATGCTGAATGACCGCCCACCCCTTGAAGATAAATCTCTCACTGAATGGCGTTCATTAATAAAAAGGGTGTGAACAAATGTAGGCTTCTCGCTGAATGATCCCTGTATCAGTGTGAAACCCAATTTCCGAATAACCACTTCTAGAGGTGTGTGTCCCCTCCAAATGTTCCGTGTCACCGCTGCCATGTATATTTTGACGATATTTATGTTCGATATCAAATATTCAATACTGTTGAATATGATTAATTCATACCTCATTATGAAACACTTAACATCCATTTCTTTTCAAAGGCCAAGAATACAACCCCTGATGAACAGGCCGAATCGACCCATAATTATTTTTCGAATTTCTAGACTGTTGCTTAATTCTCAAAAACAGCATCAACACAAACCTACAACAACAACAACATCGCAGACCCTCTCATATCTATTACATTTTCCAGCACCGAAATGAAAATGTGTCGATTTTTTTGAGAAATCTTGGATTTCCCTCCATCCCAATTTTCCAGAAGAAGTACTTTTCTTGTTCGTCAATTAGAAGACAGATGTCTATCTCTGTATGAGCTATATGACTTCTTCGGTGGTATTACATAGTGACGTATATCTTTTGTTTTTGTACACCAAATCATTTTTTTTCGATTACCAATTCACTAATCAATGTTTGGTTTTGGGACTTTTTATAGATCACAACAAACGATCAAAGTTTACCATACGTCACTATGTAATGCATCGACCATACGTCACATAATACCACCAACGATTTGTCATCATTCTCCACAGGTGTTAACTCGGTCACTATGGGTGTTGGTTCAATGTCTCTCGGTGGAGGTGCCTCATCTACATTGGACACCGCCGTTGCAAATGCCGTAAGCAGAGGTGTTGTTATGTCAGTCGCCGCTGGAAACAATAACGCTGACGCCTGCAATTATTCACCAGCAAGAGAACCATCGGTAGGTGATATTATCATCCTGTCGGTTCAGTGTACCTATCTTTGAAAACATTACCCGAATCGTAACGGCAATATAAGCTCGAAGTCAAGTTGTCTTTTGGTCATCTCCGGTGTATGATCCTGTGAGGCGACGAAGATACCCCTGTTCTGCGAGCAAACGGACCTCTCAGGTAGTGTGGGTCGGTCGAGCGTTTTTAAAAATAAATTTCCCAAATTTGTTTTGGATACTTTGGTAAGAAGAAAATCGAAATAAAATTTTAAAAATCGAAATAAAATTTTTAAAATCGAAATTTTTCCAAAACATTCAAAACATTTTAACAAATAAGAAATGCAAAAATTCGAGAAATATGGGTCAGTCGAGCTCGTAGAACAGGGTTTTTTTCGTCGACCAACCGTAAGAAGCTTTGTTTCTCGGTGAATTTGTCCTCTAGTAAGGTTAATGAACACAGATATCAGTCGTGCTCATCGAGAGAGGGCGGGAGTAGTCAGTGGGCCCCAAATCCAAAATGGCCGCTGTACAGGGAGTTAAAAATTGAAATTACACATATTATTCATGTCTAGATTTTCATGTTTAGCTATGCTCAGGGTCGTCACTAGAATAAAAGGTATTTCGGCGTAGACATGAATTCGTGAATAAACATGAATTCGTAACATTTCAGGTTAGAGGAGTCGCTTCATAGGCACACATGTAAATGTGTGGATATATTAGACCCATCCCGACGCCAGAGGGGGGTAAACATATGATTACTTATAGAACATACCGCAAACGGTGAAAGCTGAAGTCAAGAGCTAACCCTGTTATGCCCTTAAAGGGACACTAAGAGATGTGTTGGAGGCTGCGCCCTCAATTATGATAAAAACTGGGATTAGTATATTTTTATAATTGTATTACATGTATGAACTTACACCTATAAGGATTAAGAAAAATCAACCCTCTTTGTACAAGAAAACGTCGATTCAAAAATGCTCGTACAGCCGGGACGAGCATTTTTACGTCCGATAGTATCCCCCCTGCAGTACGCGTGATACATAACGCGAACCATACTTGCATATAGAGGGCGTTTTTCAATAAATAGCGATGATATTGTTTTAATCAAGTTTTGTGTTTTTGTTAGTAGAAACAACAATAATGGCAATTTTTAATGTTCATCTTGAATTCTGAAGTAAATTTTTAAACATTTAAAATTGTCAACACCACTTAATGTTCCTTTAACTTTTTGTTCAGATAAACGACACATAACAGTAAAGCACTTCATCTCAGACGCGACGGTAACAAATGTAAGCAACTCCATGTTTACCCCCTCAAACCGGGCCTCAAACGGCAGCAAGAGCCCAATTAGGCATCAATTCTATGCTAAAATTAATGTAAAGTTTCCGATCGTTTTCTACATACGTATAGGCTATTAGCGTAGGCTCAATATCTAGCAATGACGCACGCGCTTCATCCTCCAACTATGGCAGCTGCGTAGACATCTTTGCCCCAGGATCCTCCATTACCAGTACATGGCATACTAGCGATACAGCTACCAACACTATTAGTGGAACATCTATGGCGTGTCCCCATGTTTCAGGTAGGTGCATTCATAAATACTGGAGAGGATGGTGCATTTCATTCCAAACGATGACGGGCATAATCTCGTTCACGAATATTCATATGGTTAAATGTAAGTCTTATCTCAATAATTAGTATTGGTATACTAGGTATATTTGTACTTATTTCAATGCATTTCCCATGGTGAATCTAAATATGATGATAAAATTCAATACATTTGACATTTTTAAAACATTTTTAAACATTTTGGAACTGTCGTCTGTCGGGCATAGTCTCGTTGAAGAATATTAAGGGTGTTCCAATGGCTAGGATCAAATCTCGATATTCAAGTATAAGGTAGAGCTGGTTGAGTACAACAACAAAAAGTATTTTACTGGAGGTGAATCGGGTGCACGGTTCAACAGATATAACCATTTGAAGTCATTTTGATTTTTGTTGTTTTGTATTGTTTTTCGGCCAACAGAGGGCAGTCTATTTTCTTTTGTTTTTTATTGTTTTTGTTTATTAAAAACTCCTATAGACTCCCGCAGCACAGGAAATAAGGAGAGTAGTATAACCAATACACCAAGTGGTAATACATTTAAGAAAGTGCATGAACTTGAAAAAATAATTAAGTGCATTAATTAGCCTCATTTTTCAATGACCTAAAGCTTCCTTAGATAATTAAGTATAATTAATTATGCAGATGTCTTACAGCCTCCCGCAGCACAGGAAAGTTTCTAAAAACTATAATTAACAAGCTTCCAAAATTCCAGCTTTGTAGCATTTATACTTTTCTTTTAAAAAAATAATTTGTGCATAGATTAATATTTTGCTAGGGGTGAAAAAAACCAATAAGAAATAAAAGAAATGAACGCTTCAATTTTGCTTTAGTTTTGACAATTAAATTGTCGTATTTAGAAAACCGTACCTCCGATCAAGCTCAAATTTCAGATTATTGTGGAACTCAGCAAGCTCTATTAAAATAGCAAATAACAAATTAACCATAGAAACAACATTATGCGTGCGAGGTAACGTTATCAACCGAACGCAATAAACAGTTTAATGACTGATGAACCGCCCCGCCCCCCCCCCCCGAAAAACCCACCACTGGAGTTGATTTTCCAACTCCAGCGGTTCTAGGATGAAATACATTAGTATAATCAACTAGGCGGTCACCCGGGGTTTGTCGGTTCTCGGGTTTGGGCGGTCACCCGGGGTTTGTCGGTTCTCGGGTTTGGTGGTTTGTAGAATGCATGCATAAAGCTCGATCGAAAATACTTTGAAAATTCGACCCTTAGACGACCTTTGACCCCGGACGACCCAAGAAAAGCAAAGCCGTTTTATTCTTTCCACGCTCGACTGGTATTCGGTCTTCCCGTCACCGAGTTTAAGCCCGATCGTTTTATTTTTTCCACGCTCGACTTGTATTCGGGCTTCCCGTCACCGAGTTTAAGCCCGATCGGACAAACTTGGAAAATTCGACCCCTAGACGACCTTTGACCCCGGAAGACCCGACAAACGCTAACCCGTTTTATTTTTGCCACGCTCGTCTCGCATCAAGCATTGTGATCACCGAGTTTAAGCACAATCCGACCAACTTCAAAAAGTTGACGCCTAGATGACCTTTGACCTCTTGCGGGGACCGAACAAACAGATCACCGAGTTTCTCATCACCGAGTTTAAGCCCGATCGGACAAACTTGAAAAATTCGACCCCTAGATGACCTTTGACCCCGGACGACCCAAGAAAAGCAAAGGCGTTTTATTTTTTTCCACGCTCGACTCGCATTCGGGCTTTCCGTCCCCGAGTTTAAGCCCGATCGGACAAACTTTGAAAATTCGAACCTTAGACGACCTTTGACCCCTGACGACCCAAGAAAAGCAAAGCCATTTTATTTTTTCCACGCTCGACTCGTACTCGGGCTTCCCGTCACCGAGTTTAAGCCCGATCGGACAAACTTTGAAAATTCAACCCCTAGACGACCTTTGACCCCGGAAGACCCGACAAACGCCAACCCGTTTTATTTTTGCCACGCTCGCGTCGCCTCGAGCATTGCGATCACCGAGTTTAAGCACGATCCGACCAACTTCAAAAAGTTGACCCCTAGATGACCTTTGACCTCGTACGCTCTAGCGAATGCGAACTTGCTCTTTCGGGGACCGAGCTGCACCCACCCACCAAGTTTGAACGCCGCCCGACCCCGGGAAGGCGACGAAATAGCGCGCACAGACAGACAGACAGACAAACAAACAGACAAACAGACAGACAGAGAGTAGCGTATTATAATATAGATGGTGTCAGAGCGTATTCTAGTGAACGTCGGGCGCATTATTGAAGCGTGAGTGCTACATATAGCAGCCAGGGGATTCGTTTTTAATTGTTAATCACGATAATGGGGTGCCTCTATGGGAAAACGATTTATATATAAATATGATGGATCTCAACTGATATTTCAAGTGTTTAGGTTTATCTTATTTTTTTGTTTCAAGTTGTAAATCATATACCGGTATCATGTGAAAGGGTAAATTATCTTTACCACATTTTGGAATTAAGTATGTGGTAAAAGTATTGAATTTGTATCATTATTACCGTATTTAAGTTTTGACTTAAAAGTTTTGACACGCAAATGAACTGAAAAGATGATGCTCGGAATTTCCACAACCCCCCCCCCCCCCACAAAACACCTCGATGTCATTTTGTTGTAACACGTCTATGTTATAATGATGTATTTCAGGTGCCGCAGCTCTCCTGCGTGCAAGAGGCGTCCCGGCGGGCAGTGTATCAACCACAATGGTCAGCGAAGGTACCACCGGTGTCGTAGGCAACCCAGGATGGGGCAGTCCAAACGTACTTCTGTACGTTCAGTAAATAAATTGGCGTCAAGATTGTTATGAAAATAATATTATTTAATGAGATTGACAGTACCAACACCTAATTTTGAGATTGTAGGTGAACGATATTTAAATTATTGATAATAATTGAAGCAAACCAAATGCACTCGAACCCTAGAAGTTAACCTTTAACACATGACCTGAATACTGTGAGTAATATCAGGCCACGTTGTTGGATGAAATGTACGAGGGGGTATCAAAAAGCGTTAGAAATCACCCAGACGTGAAGGAGCCAGAAACTTAATTTTGTTATGTGATCCTTCAGACATCTTTACTAAGTCCCTGTGCAAAGTTACACATTTCTCCTACTATTCATTACCTGTCCACATTGTAGAGATCCCCAGATTGACCGTCATTGATTGATTCTCAGATTGCCTAAGATTATGTTATTCCCAAAACAGCAATAAATAGTTAAAGTGTTGACAGAAAGGGTCAAAGGTCATGTAGGGGTCATTAGAGGTCAATCTGTGTACACCCCATGTTACCCATAAGTTTATTGTCACCAAGCTTATTTGTAATGACCTTTGACCTCTTTCTGTCTAAACTTTAAACTATTTATTGCTGTTTTGGGAATAACACAATCTGAGGCAATCTGAGAATCAATCAATGGCGGTCAATCTCTACAATGGCGGTCTGTGGACAGGTAATAAATAGTAGGAGAAATGTGTAACTTTGCACAGTCTATCAGTCTAATATATTAGTCCCAGGTCTTGACACGCTTCTTTTGTCAAATAGGGGACGAGAAAAAACATCCTGTTCTACGGGCAAGGCTCAGGTAGGGTCGGTCGGTCTGGCGTTCGATAAATGTCGGTGAATTTTCAGCAATTTCCTATATTTTCAAAATGTTTCAAAAAATATCAAAAAAATTTCAACATATTTAACCAACAAAAATACAACGTTTGCCTTTTTTTTGCGTTCGTCGCCTTAAAGGCCTTTCCGGATCTCAAGTGTTTGCCCTGGGCAAAAGTCACATGACTCGCTACATACCCGAAACTCCGCGTACACATAATATAAACCCATGATGCAATACCGAAGTGAGACCGGCTACAAACAGCAAATATGAACGAAATCCATGTTTCGAAATGTTTCGAAAAGTCAGTCTATTCATGTCAATGAAACCAGGGTTACAATATAAAGCAGCTTCGAATCAATTTTTGGGCGAGAACCCCATCTTAAAAACATACAAAAACTATAAATATAAAGCATTTTAACTTCCGATTCATGGAATAATGTTCACGAAGGATATTTCAATGTATTTCTGTTGTCTTATTGTTATACAGTGCGCCATTGGCTCAATCAGTAGCGCATCCGACTTGTGATCGAAAGGCCTGTGGTTCGAATCCCACCGGGAACCTATTTTTTCCGTTAGTATCATATTACATTTAGCAATGTTGGTTTTGTTTTAATCGTTCCCCCATAATCTTTGTGGATCCACACGAAACTTTTCACTTTATTTGGAATGATTGTCTGACAAATTCAATGAGCTTTTAATTTGAATGTAGGCCTACTACTACTTTTACTTGTTCAGCGTTGCGTAAATTGAATTATTGAGACCACAAAGCTGTACACCTCAAGGCCAATTGTGCCATTATGAACAAGTCAATGCTCCTTGAATCGATATTCTTATTTTCCGTGTACATGTACGGTCATACTCTTGTATCAACATTATTATCTGTTTCAGCTTCGTTGAAATACCGAGCGTGGAATCATCATTTTGTATCTAAATTATTTGTGCGGTTCACGGGTTTCGCGGTTGCAAGGCGAATATCCAAAGCACCAGTTGGAAATTGGATTCAGACAAAAATGAGAATGACATCTGAAGCGTTTTATCAGCTGAGACAACAATGTTTTGACATTGAAAATGAAAACTTTCGTTGTATTATGAATGAAAGACACATTATAGCATATTGTTCTATGATACTAATCCTCCCAAAAAAACGTATGACATAATTATGATACCAATAGGACATTCCTTTTTTTAAGAATTTGGTGATGTTTGATGTTTTCATTTAATAGCTGTGAATTGTCGGATAATTTTGATTACAAATGTTTGTTTGTTGGTTGTAGGGGTGTTTGTTAGTTTGTTTGTTTGTTTGTTTACATCAGGCCTTCTCAATTAGATTTTGTGAAGCACCACTTTTGAGATGTTAGTGATCTAGAAGCGCCACTATTCCTGCGAGTGTAGCGAGCTGAGCGAATAATGGGTGGGGTTACAAATGTAGTGATAATCAATAGCAGTGGCGTAACTAGATTTTTTCAGGGGGGGGGGGGCAAGAAGGGGCAGTGACTTGAAATGGGGGGCTCGTAAGATGTTATGAGTGAAGAGATGCGTGCGTAGCGCGCGAAAATGTCGACTTTACAGCTATTTTGTTGACAATTGAGCTACATTTTGGCTCTAAACAAGCTTGTAGCAAAGAATATTTCATTTTGGGAAAACATATGCGCGCGTAGCGCGCGAACATTTTTCATATGTGTACTTTTGACCATCATAATTCCATGATTCCTTTCGTCAAATGAACCGACAGTGCCAATCTCAACCGACACGATGTCATTATTGGGGGGATTTGGTGTGTACTTTGTTTGTAAATTTCATTTACAGCCGTACTTGATTTCATGGGCAAGGGCTCCCCCTGCTCCCCGCTGGTTACACCACTGATCAATAGGCCTACAACTAATAATCATGACTTATCCCATTGCAGTTAGTGGCTGAAGTGGCTATTCATGCTTCTTGCGATCTGGTTGAAGTTGGGATATATTTCTTCTTCTTTTTCTTCTTCTTTTTTTTTCTTCTTTTTTTTTTTTTTTTTTTCTCTTTTCTTCTTTTTTCTCCATGCGTCCCTCCGCGCGCCACTCGGACTAATGCAATGCGCCACAAGTGGCGCGCGCGCCACCATTTGAGAAGGCCTGGTTTACATGGTCGATCTGTATGGAGACACGTGGGATCTAATGGGATCTGACTCAAGCAAATTGCTCGGGACAGGCTGAAAAGACACGCAGGCTGAATTAAATTAAATTAAATCAAAAAGATTGTAGATAAGGGTGAGGTTATAGTGTTATACAGAGCGATCATATTTAAAATGCTGGTGGAGGATTCTCATGGCAAGTTCGACAGCATGTCGACAAATCAGGATCTGTCACAAACCAAGGTGTCGGGAAAAGCCCCATGCAAATGATATGAGGCGTCCTGTAGGCTTCTGAACTCTAGAAACCTGGCTACTCAAGCTGTGGGTCTTATTTGACAAATTAAACATATGCCATGGAAGGTTCGTCAGTTAAAAAATAGTTTGTAACGCAAAACAATTGTATTTTAATGATATATTACCAATTAGTAGTATTTTTAACATAGCAAATATTTACACGACTCATAAATATTTGACTTTCAATGACAAATGGATGAATGACAAATTAAAAGAATAATTATACTCAATAATTCGTCACTTAATGTGAATGACAAATTAAAATGACTAATCTTAATTTGTTCGATAATTAGTCATTTAATTTGTTATTTCAATTGTCATTTGTTAATTTGTCATTAAAAGTTAAACATATTTCAGTCAAGGAAATGTTTGTTACGATGAAAATTAACTAGAAACACTCTAAATTGTTCTTTTAGCATCACAGATAAATGTGTACCATTACAGAATATTTCTTGATCACAAACCTGCCATTTCTTATGACAAGTTTTTAATTTGTCAAATAAGACCACATTTTTGACGAATTAATACTCTCTGTGTATTGGGCAACGGGACCTCGAGGACCCATGCATCAAATAAGTTGCAATGGAACTATAGTTTGATCAGCTCCTAATTGGCAAAGCCTGCTTCAAATTCTTACAGCAGTGATGTACAGATGGACGCGAGCGCTCCTGAAGGCAACAAGCATCAGCAGCGAGGTTTACATAAACGTACTGTTCATGCACATGAGGGCCGCGTGCGTGTGGCCAAAATCGCGTGCCTGTGACCTTGATACATACGCGTGCGTAAGAAGCTGCGCCCGAAAAGTTACGCCACTGTCCAGGAAGCAAAATAGAGTATAACAAGGGTTTTCCCATTAATACCGGGCCATCACCAACTATAATAATGTAATTCTGAATATCATTGGTAGATTTTTTTTGGTTGACGGCGCCAGTGTGGTGATGGAAGATTACGGTGCCCATTTATTTACGTCATCAGTTGCAAAAAGATGTAATATACACTTCAACCCTGCTTCAATCAATTGGGTCAAATCCGGTAACCCTGACCAGTCGTGGAGAGCTGTAAGGTTCATTCATCAATTGATTTGTCCTCTAAAAGGGTTAACAATGTCATGGGATGTCCATTACGAAAGTTGGGCGGAAGCCACTGGTGCGGTCAACATTAATTACAGGGGTAAAATTCAAAAAATAGGTTTCGGAAAAGTATAGCTTGACCTATCTTCAATCCGATAAGCAAAAAGGTCAACGTTCACTATATAGGTCAAATGTGAAATAATGCTTCGATTTTGATGAAAATGATTTCAATCATTCATATTTGGTGTCATTATCAGGATAATTGGGTAGGCCTGTGCATTTATTTTCTGATCCCATTTGGATGGACCTTATTGACCGTTGACTATTTGGCAATACCACTACCATGACTACTACAATGCTATAGAGGGAACATAACAGCAAACTGACCTAATGTGATGCCTACTAATGAAGATAAAGACCTATATGTGGTGACCTTTGACCTTTTTCCTAATTAGATAGGAATACATGTGTACATCGGGTCTCCAAATCGCTTCCCCTGGCTCCCCTTTTTAAGGCTGGATTTTCATTAGTTTTGTAGAATACACCTCGTGTTGATCCTTTCAATACATCTGTTTTTCATACGATCGACAATCTCAGTTTTTTCAATAATGATTTTAATTTTAGACCCCCCCCCCCCAACCCCAACCCACCCGACATAGGCCTAATACACGGATTATACCTCTCCACATGTGTAAACAAGACTTTGCCCAAGAATATTTCGCAAGTGTTTGATTACAAACGTGAATGTTACAACATTTTAATACACTCGGCGTAAAAATTCACAATAACACCCTCGGCCATGCGCACTTTTCCATGGAGGCTTATGATTGTGCATGCCCTTAGCATGCGTATAACTCGAAAACGGTACGTCAAGATAAGTCTGACTATATACTTTTTATGAATAATACAAAGACTGGACTTATTATCATGTATTAAAGGTGTGGCAAATATCTAGATTTCCACAGTTTTTGAATTTACCCTGTTTTAAGATGATAGCCCCTTACATCTCCCGCCCATGCTTTTGCGAGGGACACTGTCGCATACACTTTTAATTAGATCTTTTAGATAAGATCATACCGATGGTGATCTAAACTTCGCTCCCCAAAAGCATGGTCACGAAATAATTGAATTTGACCACTATTTGACCCAACTTACCATGCGTACTGACTATTTTTCCAGCCAAGCGGCGTAACCAAGAAGGGGGGGGGGGGGGGGGTATTGACTGTCTGTCGGTCGAGATTGGCACTGTCGGCTCATTTGACAAGGGGAATCATGGAATTATGATCTATCTATCTATAGATGGATAGAAAAAAATATTATGGCTTGTTTGCTAAACATGATTATTAGTATTAAACTCATCACAAAAAGTATCGAGACACTTAAAAATGAGCCAATAATTAACGGCCCGAAAAGGTATGGATTAATCGAAGCAAATAACCCAGTGCATAATTTTGTTCTGCGTATTTGGACACCTCGATTGTTGAGATACGATGTTGCGGGGTGGAGTTATTGTCATTTCAATGGTCGTAGGCCCAGTTCCAAAAGTGACAATCATGCAAGAGGTATTACCATTCCCTTTCAAATGTCTAAAGCATTTCAGAATATTTAAACGAAAGCAGTAAGAGCCACTTATTCATTTGGTAAGGCTACGGCAGTTGAGATTCCTGGGTCACATCCTCCGGCTGCCAGAAGAAGAGCCTACCAAAAGATATGCTCTATACATACCAACGCATGGCAAAAGGAGACCAAGTCGACCACGCACTTCATAACTTACATATGTAAGACAATTACTGGGGGACAATGAAGGCGCAATCCAGGAAAAACAGATTGCCGCACTTGCTACCGATCGTCGTGCATGGAGAAATCTTGTAGTCGTCTGCTCTGCAGCCGACGGATGATGATAATGATGAGTAAGAGTGTCTCAATCACTAATAATTGTGGTCGGAAGAGGGATACCAGGGATAGGGAGGATTCCATCGAGGCTGAGTGAGCTCTAACCATACTATTTTCCCCCAATACAATGTTGGCGGTTTAGTATCAAAATTACCTATAATTAGCCAGTTACAGGTCAGGTATGAGCTAATAAACCAATAGCAATCGGGTTAAATCAGCCCAGAAAAAGGCACGTGGCAAGTTGATAAAAAAATAATCTCGCAAAAAATATACATGTATCACTCCTCAACGATGGTGTCATTAATTCCAACTTGTATATATCATCATTACAGACATTATGATGAATACTTTCAGAAATTCAGGCCTGGAAATAGCACCTGCCCACCTGCCCGTAGCGGGTAACCTTTGCATTCGTTGGGCGGGTGCAGGGGCGGACTGGGACCTGAAAGCGGCCGTGGCAAAATTATTAAAGCGGCCCTTTTTGACCATGTCAGGCAGAAGTATGTCGTCCCGGTAGTAAATTTTCGTAAAAGGTTGCCCCAATTTTTTTCCCAGTCAGTCACCTCGTGAATTTCACGTAAGTGGTGGGGGGGGGGGGGGGGGGGGGGGGGGGGGGGGGGGGGGGGGGGGGGGGGTCAACAAATTTCGCACGGCCAAAAAAATTCGCACGGCCACACAATTTCGCACAGTCACAAATTTTCGCCCGGTCACAAAATTTCGCACAGTCACAACTTTTCGCACGGCCACAACATTTCAGTAACCGGCCCTGAGAGGCCCAAAACCAAGCGGCCCATGTGGCGATCGCCACAACGCCACAGTGGCCAGTCCGCCCCTGGGCGGGTGGCGACACAAGAAAACCCACCTGACTGGCTGGTAAAATATTTCGAATTCACAGTGTGAGTTATACTGACTGGTGGAATTTCTGTCGGGCAGGTATTTTTGTGAGTTACCTGCCCGATTGGCTGGTTGAAATAAATCTGAAAAGTTTCAGCCCTAGAAATAATGAACTTGTAAATTGGACAACCCTTGAATCATTTGTATGATTAAGGAAAGGAAGAGAACAATTAGTCGTTTTGGAAAAACTAGACAACATAGCCGATATTATACACCGACCATAACACCGCGGTCCAATCACATGTGATTATCTTTGTAATGAAATTATTATAATTATGGGGTGAAACAAGAACAAACAATCAAACACCCCAACCAACACCCCCAACAAACAAACAAACGACAAACAAACCTTTATATACGTAAAAATGTTAAAAGGTTCGCGTACTGTGCAAATTATTTATGCAAAAGACAAAAAGTTATAGATACAGTTTTGACATAAGAATGATTAATTCCGAAAAAAATAATGCTTCCGTGTCATTAACCGCGAAATCAGTGAACCGCGCCATTTATTAAATTTTAAAAATACAAACGATTCCATTTCAATTTTTTAAAAGTTTAGAACATAGCCGTATCAAGAATGTCTATTGAAAAACATTAGCCGATTGATTTCTTTACCAACGTTGCTATCAATCGATTACAACACTTACAACATGTACAAACTGCAGTACGTGCGTGCGAGTGTCTGATAGTAATATTGACTGGTACCAGGAAGGTGGTAGGCCTAGTATACGGGCAGGCAAACTCATGTGAAATCATTAATAATTTTACATTTCAAATTAAAGTAAGAAAATATGGACAAATAATAAGTATCAAGATCGGGTTCATGATAGATAATATACGATCTCAACAAACAACTACTAAAAATATCAAAATAATAATCGTTGCCCGTGGTAGGAGTCGAACCCGTGACCGCTGATTCAGAGCCATACGCTCTTCCACTGAGCTAGCCGAGGCGACGGTAAATAATCTGAAACAAATCTATATACTGTTGACCATACCCACTACCCGCCAGCGTCCGAATTAAGGAAAAAAATCTGGTTGCCCGCCGGGCAACCAAGCAGGAAATTATGGTTGCCCGGCAGATTTTTTGGTTGCCCGTTCTGTAAAATATTTAAATGCATGTGTTAAGTGTTTCACTTCTTGTCAAAAAATTGGTTGCCCACCGGGCAACCAAATAAGTACATGTTGGTTGCCCGGTGCTAATTTTGGGTGTCCCGGGCAACCGGGCAACCACTTAACGCGAACGCTGCTACCCGCTATATTCGAGGAATAAAATGCCTTACATTTCGGTTATTATACATTTTTATCAGATGTTCTCGCCCAAAAGTTGATTCTATTTCGTAAAAGAATTTAATTATGATTGAAATGTAATGAATAATCCTACTTTTGGAAATAATTCTAGACCATTTATTTTGTTCGTACGTGATCTCAACGCAATGTTTGTCAAACATATCACAGCCAGTATTATGTCACGTGATTTATCATACATTGCACCATGGGATTTTAGATGGACAGTGTCGACTCGGGTTCGTATCGTGTCATGTGACTTTTGCCCAGGGCAAACACTTGAGATCCGGAAAGGCCTTTAAGGGGGAATTAGGGGTTGAGAGGTTATATAATTATTATGGATTTTTTTTTTTTTTGGCTTTAAATCACAGCCCAGATAATTAGCTTTCAATCAGTTCCAAACGGTGATTTTAATCCGTTTTTCACCACAATATTCATTTTAAGGATATCTCTAATTTTAAACATGTTATTTCATCATGACTGGTGTCCAATGAAAGATGATGATTGCAGCTTTAATATGATATCAACATATGCGAATATAAATCACGAATATCAGAATTGTGATTGAAAAAAACCCAGCAATTTTTAGCAATTTTTGATTAAATTTCGAAAAAGCTATTTATTTAAGTATTATTTTAAGATTCAAAATAAAACAGCATCTGTCCGATATGTTCTGAAAAACTGCTCATATTACATTTTAAATAATATAGAGGAAAAACAAAAATGCTTTGATATCAAAATTGTATTTATAGCATTTTTGTCTACAATGCAACGGAGCAAGAATGCCCTTTATTTCAAGGTGTTATACATAGACCTATAGAGGATGTGAATTAGCTTTCAAATGTCGTTTGCTTTGTCACATTTGCTTTATCCTATCCCAAAGACTGGACTGGTTTAATATATCCGCACAGGCCTTGTGTGTATTACCGTGCATAACTGCACATTTTATGGCATATGGTCACATTTATTAAGTTGGGACCCTATGCGCCACATACATTTGACAAACATTACATGTGATTATGCTCTAAGCCTAATAATTTAAAAAGTATTAAATCCAAAGTGTGCATCAGTACATTGTTAGAAAACTGAGATATCTAAGATTTTGAATATCTAGTGTTTGTTCCAGTATACAGGGTGACTTAGGAAATGTATAGGGTGTAACAAAAGGAATATAACTATGAAATGTAATTTACTGTATGCTTCCTAATTTAAACATAGTGCATTGAAATAAATATTGAACCCCAGATTTAATTAATTGTCAAACGAAAATACAGGGTGATCAATATGTGTCAATTTTCACATAAAAAACCCTATATATTCTGTGTGCACAGTATGACAAAAATGGATATAAATGTTGTTTGTTCAAAAGAAACACTTAAATCAAGTTTATGAACATACCTTTCTGGTAGAAAGGTACAATTCATTCAAATTTTTATTATACCGGGTGTCCAAAAATGAAGAAACAAATTCGGCTGATTACTTACAACCTCATTTCTGTATTATGAATTGATTACAATGTTATGCCTGGCATTAATTGCACTGACATCTTGCTAACATACATAGTTAAAAACTGTTGATCTATATAAATAAGCATTTGATATTGAACAATTTGAAAATGATATACTAGTAGGGTGACGGCGATGGACACGTTTATCCTAAAGTGATATTATTGTGCGGATTTAGTGGATAAAATAAGCACTTCCTAGGTAATTAGTACAAATATGATTAGCAAAGATGATCTAAAATATTAAGGAACATTCAACATTAGGTCCAACTTCATTAAAACACTGCAGAGATATTGCCCCCCCCACCCCAAGTTACCATTTAAAATGGGTAATAATCTGCCGTTGATACATTTTTAGATGGTATTTGTCGTATGTAATTAATTAGTAATATTCAATAATTGGGGATGTTATTAACACTAATTAAGGTTTGGTTATTACAAAAATGATACTAATCATACAAAATAAAAATTCAATGAACTATTAATATACACAAGGTTAATCATTTATATTGCCCATCCCATTGGAAATACATAGCATGCATCCTCACCCGCATGCATCCTCACCCGCCTCAATCCCTGACTAATTGTAATTAACGAGTTGTAGTAATTAATCTCAACTTGATTTATATTTTTTTCTTACAGATGCTATTAAAGCAATAAATTATCTTCCAAAATATACTCAATTGTGATGTATGGTTTGAAAAATATAAGCATTTGAATGGCAAATAAGCAAAACAAAATGTACGAAGTGTATACACAATGATTAAATACAAATTATTTAAAAACAAAAACAAAACTATAAAAAGTGTTCATTCCATTTTGTAGTTTTTGTCTTTAAAGCTCTTATTCGATTGGTCTCAAGCCAATGTTTAAGTTATGGTTATGTTCAAATACATTCTCGAATATCGGTTCTTAATTATGCACATTAAAATAAATAATGAAATATTAAGAAAAGTTTACTGTTGCTCGTAAAAGATTTAGGAATACGCGCAATATATCTGATTTACAGGTAACAAAGCGAAACGAAAGGAACACATATCACCTCACCTTCGTCGACTCCACTGGCTCCCCATCAACAAACGGATTATCTACAAAATTCTTCTTCTGACTTTCAAGGCCATGCACGATCTTGCTCCATCATATATCTGTGAACTTTTGCAACACCATAATGCAAATCGCGTTTTACGTTCGGCATCACAATTCCGCCTCCACGTGCCTAGATCATCTACTTCCTCATACGGTATGAGAGCTTTTTCGATCGCGGCACCTATGTTATGGAATAATTTACCTTTGACTGTTAAAAATGCAATTTCCGTCTCTTCATTCAAACGTGCTCTCAAGACTCACCTCTTCTCATGATCCTATCGGACTCTCTATTTTGTATCATTTTACATTCCTATGTGTGCATCCCTTCTTTTATGTGTATTTTTTGTGTACAGCGCTCTGAGGTTTTTATACATGTTGCGCTTTATAAATGCGTTATATTATTATTATTAAAGCAGTGGATAGCCACCACGGTCATTTACAGGCAAGACCCAATTAACCCTAACCTCCTAAGTCACATTTTGAAGTTGTTTTTTTTTCAACGACAAAAACGCGTACAAAAAGAGTGGCGCCGCCACCGGGGCTCGAACCACAACCTCTCGGTTGCGAGACGAACGCTCTACCAGTGCGCCACGGGGGCCAACCATACTCGGACCAGTGTATTGGCCCGACTATGTAGCCTGGGGCCATTATTTCATCGAAAAAGTGCCACGCCAGCTGGCACAGACAGACTTTACCGTGGACATTTGCTGCATTGAGGATGGTTAGGGTTAACAAAAATTGTCCCGGTCGAAAGAACAGGGTCCAAAATGGGATGATTTTCAGGGTTTGTATTCTTTTCAGCCCGATTGTTTCTTTCAATTTTTGTCAGGGGACAATCTGCCACCCACCCACCCACCCCATCCCTCTTCCTGTCCCCGTAGCTACACCACGGTTCACCCATCTCGAGATATACAATAAAAATATGTAATGTGTTAACTTGATGCTAATTAAATAAGCAAATAATACGCAAATGCGGAATACGCAAATGAGGGTATTGACCAAATTGTTCTTATAAATATTTATCACTAAACTTGACTTAATTGGAATAGCCGGGGTATTATCATTGTCATTCATGTCAATTTGGTATAAACAAAGGGGCAATTTTTGGTCCGTTTCACTGTAAAACGGTAATTTTTACTCGTTAAAATCATAATATTATTTAAAAATATATTCTTCTTCTTGACAAAGATTAAATTTCATCATGACTGGTGTCAAATGGAAGGTGATATCCGCTATTATATGATACCCATTATAAACGAAATAGAACAAGGAATACGGGAGTGAAAACATCTATAGGCCTATTCTTAGCTTTTTTGAACTACAATTAAAACCAACTAATTATTTAAACTTTATTTTTAGATTCAAAATAAAATAGCAGTTGTTCCATATTTTCTACAAAATGGCTAATGATACATCTGAATTAGGCTTTTATTTTATATAGATTGTTTTAAATATAATAATTGTTGTACATTTTATAACATTTATAAATGTATAAAATAATATAATGTAGATGCCAAAAACCTCTATTAGCATTTTTAACTACAATAAAACAGCTAATTAGGCTAACTGAAATGTATTCATTAAAGCGATGATATCAGGTATTTGTACACTCTCAATGTGAAAGACTGAAAAATCACTCTAAAATTCGAGTGAATATGATTTAACTCTAATCGAGTGGGTTTTAGCTCTGAAAGAGCGAAAAAACGTTCGAGCTATTCACTCTCACATCAGAGTGATGTCCGCTCGAAAACACCGCTCTTTTATAGAGTGAACCGTTAGCCAATCAGGAACCCATGAATTCCGACACCCCGGAATCGCACAAAATGGCGAACAATATCGTGTTTAACGTTTAACGGTGAGCAGTGGCGTACCCAGAGGGGAGGGGGGGGGGGGGGGGCAGGGGGGCCAGGCCCCCCTGGAATAAGCCCGTCGGTAAATTCGAGCCTCCGTTGGTATAGATTTGCGTATTTGACCATGCGGGTTTTTTTGCCGGTTTTGTGGACAACCTATTGCCAATAGAACAGCAAGATTTAAAGGTAGATGACCCGATCACATTTTGGTAACACAGAATTATTTCAAACATACGGAGATTTTCATATCATATGAAAGCTCGTATTTTTCTCATCATCATACTGAAATTTGACGGCCTAAATCGGTATAATTACGGAGAAATCGATGAAATAACGTCGAATTACCGCGAATGGTGGTAACCACCGATATAGTTTGTGTACTACTCAATGGGTACAGTTCACAGCATCTTGTGCGTCTAAAATAAGAACCATTAGAGCTATGCAACTCAAACTTTGGAACACGACTTTTTTAAGGATGACCTTTCATGTAGAATAGAAAACTTCAAGTTGAAAATCGGAACATCTACCTTTAATAGAACATTGCAAAATATACTGGAATATAAAATAAATAATATTTTATTCTTGAAATGAAAAACGTGAAGAAAAAAAAAGATGAAAATATATGTTAAATCAATATTATAAAATAATGTCTCATAACGTATTATATCTATATTACCATTGTGTATTATTATTTAACGTGACATTATATAAGTTAACACTTGTTGAGATGAAAATAAAGACTACACTACCTCTATGAGGTTAAAAGAGAAAATAATGAAGAAGTAGAAAGCACAATAATTATCAATAAGCTTATACGATTGTACATACATCTATATAGGATCATTAGGTGTCAGTATAAGGTCACGAGAAAAACCACTCTATGGGCAAACGAAGGTCCGTGTATATAACCGGACAATCGTTTTTCGTTATTTCGTTTTCAACACGATAAGCAAAAAACACAAATAGTATCATTTTCCGTTTGACTGTCACGGTAGAAAAAACAAACAAGAGAAAAACTAGAATTTTTAAGGTTCGTTTTTATTCCTCTATTTTCAACTAAGAAAAACTAAAAAGATCAACCATATTCGTTTTTCTTTCTCTAAATAAAGTGTAAAAATCAATCAGAAGAAAAATAAATAAATACAAATATTCGTTTTTCTTAATCCGTTTTCATATAAGAAAAACGAAATAAACAAGTGTATTCGTTTTTCGTTCATCAACCAGAATTGTACCCAAAAGGCAATAGAAAAACCTAATTTGATCTTGTTTCAAACATTCGTTTTTCTTGATACATTTTGAAACAAGAAAAAAATAAATTGCCCTGTATGTTAATGATTCGTTTTACTAACAGAAATACAAAAGAAAAAAACACAAATAGGTTCATTTTCCGTTTGACTGTCAGAGTAGAAAAAACAAACAAGAGAAAAACTAGAATTTTTAATGTTCGTTTTTATTACTCTATTTTCAACTAAGGAAAACTAAAAAGATCAACCACATTCGTTTTTCTTTCTCTAAATAAAGTGTAAAAATCAATCAGAAGAAAAATAAATAAATACAAATATTCGTTTTTCTTATCTATTTTCATATAAGAAAAACGAAATAAACAAGTGTATTCGTTTTTCATTCTTCAACCAGAATTGTAACCAAAGGGCAAAAGAAAAACCGAATTTGATCTTGTTTCAAACATTCGTTTTTCTTAATACAAAAAAAAACAGTAGAAAAATGTAAGTTTGACAAATTCGTTTTTATAACTTCATTTGCAAACAAGAAAAACAATATGAGTCAACTACGTTCGTTTTTCGTTTCTTAAACACTTGTATGGTAAGTAAGCAAGAGAAAAACCTAAATTTTAAGAGTTAGTTTTTCTAACTTTATTTTCAAAACAAGAAAAACAAAAAGATTACTGCATTCGTTTTTCTTCTAATTCGATCAAGAACAAAATAACAAACACTACAAAAAATGTTTTGGGACTTTAATACAATCAGGCGTTTTTCTCAACCCATTTTCAATCAAGAAAAATGAAAAGGTAATTTAAACTTTGTTTTTCATATTTTATTTTGCATCTAGGTAAATCAGAACAGGATATGTGTGGTCATTTTTCTTTTTTATCGACTCTAATTTCTCAAAGGTTTATAATGAAAACAATTTATTTGATTAATTTTGTTTTTGTAACATTAGTATTTTTCCCTTCATTTTCAACTTAGAATAACTCAAAATATCAACCTTATTCGTTTTTCTTCTCTCCAGCAAAAGTGGGAAAATCAGTCAAAAAGTTGATATATTCGTTTATCTTAATACGTACAATCGTTTTTCGTTCTACAATAATTTGATATTGTACGTATTAAGAAAAAACGAATATATCAAATCATTGTAGAATGTAAAACGATTGTACGTATTAAGAAAAACGAATGTATCAAATCATTGTAGAATGTAAAACGATTGTACGTATTAAGAAAAACGAATATCAAATCATTGTAGAACGAAAAACGATCGTACGTATTAAGAAAAACGAATATATCAAATCATTGTAGACTGTAAAACGATTGTATGTATTAAGAAAAACGAATATCAAATCATTGTAGAACGAAAAACGATTGTACGTATTAAGAAAAACGAATATATCAAATCATTGTAGAATGTAAAACGATTGTACGTATTAAGAAAAACGAATATCAAATCATTGTAGAACGAAAAACGATTGTACGTATTAAGAAAAACGAATATATCAAATCATTGTAGAACGAAAAACGATTGTACGTATTAAGAAAAACGAATATATCAAATCATTGTAGAACGAAAAACGATTGTACGTATTAAGAAAAACGAATATATCAAATCATTGTAGAACGAAAAACGATTGTACGTATTAAGAAAAATGAATATATCAAAAAAGATTGACTGATTTTTCCACTTTTGCTGGAGAAGAAAGACGAATAAGGTTGATATTTTGAGTTGTTCTACGTTGAAAATTAAGGGATAAATTCGAATGTTACAAACAAACAAATAATCAAATAAATTGTTTTCATTATAAACCTTTAAAGAAATTAGAGTCGGAAAATAGAAAAATGACCACACATATCATGTTCTGATTTACCTAGATGTAAAATGAAATATGAAAAACAAAGTTTAAATGACCTTTTCGTTTTTCTTGATTGAAAATGGGTTGAGAAAAACGCCTGATTGTATTAAAGTCCCAAAACAATTTTTATAATGTTTGTTATTTTGTTCTTGATCGAATCAAAAGAAAAACGAATGCAGTAATCTGTTTGTTTTTCTTGTTTTGAAAATAAAGTGAGAAAAACTAAATCTTAAAATTTAGGTTTTTCTCTTGCTTACTCTTACAATTTAGGTTTTTCTCTTGCTTACTTACCATACAAGTGTTTAAGAAACGAAAAACGAACGTAGTTGACTCATATTGTTTTTCTTGTTTGCAAATGAAGTTATAAAAACGAATGTGTCAAACTTACATTTTTCTACTCTATGTTTTTTGTATTAAGAAAACGAATGTTTGAAACAAGATTAAATTAGGTTTTTCTATTGCCCTTTGGTTACAATTCTGGTTGAAGAATGAAAAACGAATACACTTGTTTATTTCGTTTTTCTTATATGAAAATAGATAAGAAAAACGAATATTTGTATTTATTTATTTTTCTTCTGATTGATTTTTACACTTTATTTAGAGAAAGAAAAACGAATGTGGTTGATCTTTTTAGTTTTCCTTAGTTGAAAATAGAGTAATAAAAACGAACGTTAAAAATTCTAGTTTTTCTCTTGTTTGTTTTTTCTACTGTGAGAGTCAAACGGAAAATGATCCTATTTGGTTTTTTTGCTTATCGTGTTGAAAACGAAATAACGAAAAACGATTGTCCGGTTATATACACGGACCAAATTAGAGTCGAAAAAAAAGAAAAAAGACCACACAATTTACCTAGATGCAAAATGAAATATGAAAAACAAAGTTTAAATGACCTTTTCATTTTTCTTGATTGAAAATGGGTTGAGAAAAACGCCTGATTGTATTAAAGTCCCAAAACATTTGTTATAGTGTTTGTTATTTTGTTCTTGATCGAATTATGAAAAACGAATGCAGTAATCTTTTTGTTTTTCTTGTTTTGAAAATAAAGTTAGAAAAACTAACTCTTAAAATTTAGGTTTTTCTCTTGCTTACTTACCATACAAGTGTTTAAGAAACAAAAAACGAACGTAGGCTCATATCGTTTTTCTTGTTTGTAAATGAAGTTATAAAAACGAATGTTTCAAACTTACATTTTTCAACTGTCTGTTTTTTGTATTTCTGTTAGTAAAACGAATCGTTAACATACATGGCAATTTTATTTTTCTTGTTTCAAAATGTATCAAGAAAAAAGAATGTTTGAAACAAGATTAAATTAGGTTTTTTTATTGCCCTTTGGTTACAATTATGGTTGAAGAATGAAAAACGAATACACTTGTTTATTTCGTTTTTCTTATATGAAAACGGATTAAGAAAAACAAATATTTGTATTTATTTATTTTTCTTCTGATTGATTTTTACACTTTATTTAGAGAAAGAAAAACGAATGTGGTTGATCTTTTTAGTTTTCCTTAGTTGAAAATAGAGGAATAAAAACGAACCTTAAAAATTCTAGATTTTCTCTTGTTTGTTTTTTCTACTGTGACAGTCAAACGGAAAATGATCCTATTTGTGTTTTTTGCTTACCGTGTTGAAAACGAAATAACGAAAAACGATTGTCCGGTTATATACACGGACCAACGAACCTCTCAGGTTGGGTCTTTCCCCTTCAAAATGGGTGGGTGGGTAGTAGACATCTTCGATTGATACATCTATGTATATCTCTATTTTATAAGTTATTTTAAAAATTTAGAGAAACGAATTATGCATTTCTCAAAATTTAGCATGTCTTTTTAAATTTTATACATGCTTTCGACGTCTGCCAAATGGACGGCATCTATTATCACGTTGTTTATTTCTAACTATCTGAGAACTATTTTTGTTTGTAATAATAATAATAATAATAATAAACAGTTCTTATTAAGCGCCCGTAACCAAGGTCTCAGGGCGCTTTACAAAGTTAAAAATACCAAAGTAGCAGCATTACTATTGCACAATACATAATAAAAAGAGCAATTTCAAGCACACAAAAGGCAGTATAAGTATGGTTAAAAAGCATAAACATGTATATAAAAGAGTCCGATAAAATTGTCTCCCATTATCTACATAGACAATAACTACTGCGTAAAAAGGTACTACTGCGTAAAAAGATGAGTTTTCAATTTTTTCTTAAAAATGTCCATAGAAGATGCATCCCTGACATGCATAGGTAAATTGTTCCATTCTGTATGAGTGGCCTCTATGAAGGATCGGCGTCCGTAGGCAGTACGTGGTCGAAGTGAAGGGGGTTTGATCAAGTTCTGGGAAGAAGAGCGGAGTGACCGACTAGGAGTGTATCGAGTGATAAGGTCCGACAAATATGAAGGCGCAAGTCCATTGAGACACTTGTAAGTGAGCAGGTTGATCTTGAATGCTATTTTTTGGCGGATGGAAAGCCAGTGAAGACCGCTTATGATCTCAGATATGCTGTCATATTTCTTAGTACGTGTCACCAGTCTTGCCGCAGTATTCTGGATTCTTTGCAGCTTCGATCATGATTTCAGAGTCTGGGAGACCGTAGAGAAAGGAATTGCAATGATCTAAACGCGAGGTATAGCGATGGATTGTAACATGTATTAGGGTATGCGGTTAGGTTGAGGGATAGTTTTAGGGTTTGAAATAGTTTTAGTTCATGGTTCAAATCAGGGGGTGCCTTGCTAGTTTACTAACAAAATCGCGACCTAAGGGGTAAACTTCAGTATCCTCGCAATTTAGCGATGGTCATAATAAATGAAAAATCCTCTATTTTCTCCCTAAATAAAATTGATATTGTTCTCATAGGCCTTTAGTTTTCATATTATGCAATTGGGTATACTAAAGGAACTCCAATATTTGTTTACGATATTATTTAGAAATGTGCGTCAAACATTCTCTATATTATGTTTGATGAAAAGTTATCAATTAATAGGCAAAGTCTTTAAAAAATCATTGTATGCAAACATTTCAGCAACATTTTAAAATGTTTTAACAATGTTTAACAAACATTAGCAAACAAATGTTTTTCTGAAAATGTTATGTGTTTGCTGGGTATATAAACCAACGAAACGATATGTTTGAAAATTTGATCACTGAGCGGGGGAGCGTAATTCATGGTCAATTCTCTATACTGCGTACTGCCCAGGATGATACGTTTGCTAGGTGCCATTCACCGCAAAAGGCAGCAACTGGCGCATTCATTCTCTCCCCGCCAAAACATTTGCAAACCGCCCATCCCTTGTTGACGAGCTAACAATAGCCGTGCTCCTATACCGCGATAAAGATAGTCGCTTGGAGTGAATCTAGATCTCTATTTATTATTTAAGCAAGAATTCACTCAAATCAGTGCTACAGTGTAATAATAATATCAATCCGTATACAACGGCACTACCATTCTGTGGAATGCAGTCTGTAAAAGGACGGGAACCTTGTAATATAAAAGAAAAAGGTAGGCCTATGATTTTAAATAAAACTGATCGACACTGGACAACAAGAAGCAGGCGGCATCCATCCGCTCCGTTGCGGTGTGATTAGGCCGTGGGAGTGTTCATATACCTTTGTGGGCGGTTGGAAAAAATGGAGTTGGATCAGAAAACAAATGTCCCCAAAAAGGTGGATCACAAAAAATATTGGTACTTCCCACAGGCTAGCAACAAACTTGATACTTATTTAGTAATTAATAAGGGGGGGGGGGGGGGGGGGTCCCAAAAAAAAGAATCCACATTTTTTGCTGCTTCACCACCACCTAACTTCCTGAACATTCCCTTAACAAGTTATGATGACTGATATCGTATCACAAATGGTCTTTTATTTTTACATGGGAAAAAAAAGTCTGGGCAATGTCCAGCAATATTTCATAACAGTGGCGTAGTCAGAGGGGTGGGGACAAGGCTCAAGATAACAGGTTTTTTACCGGGAGCTACTTTTTTTCAACAGTAGAGCCCGGATCATGGGATTTATTGAGAACCAGGAGCTACTTTCAGTCTACCGGGAGCTAACTTTTTATTAAATCGTATTGTCAAATAGAAATTAGATGTCTAAGGCAAGCTTACCGATCATCAACGCTGGTTTGGACAAAATATCAGCGCTCGGTTGTTTATTTTTCAGCATTACCGGGCGCTATGGCAGGAGGACCGAGGGGTAAAAATCGCCCATCGCCCGCTTATCTTGAACCTTGGGTGGGGAGTATCGCCCTGTCAATATTTTGAGTCGGTCGCTTGAGATTGGCACTGGCGGTTCATTTGACAAGGGGAATCATGGAATTTTGATGTTGTGACGTCAAATTAGTACTTAGCGATTTGTCACGCACTTCGCGCGCATATGCTCGTTTATACAAAAAATGTACCTTAATTAATATGTCAACACTAATTTTAACAGCACTAATTATCACGCTCTATGCGGGCATGTCTTTTATCGGTAAATAAAGTCTTGTCGGTTCAATTTTATTTCTTTTCCTTCCAATATGAAAAACCTAGCTACGCCGCTGTTTCATAAGAATAAAGGACGAGACGCTCAGCAATGTTGTGTTGATCAATAAGACAATGGTTTTAAACTACGAAAACAAGCACAGACAATAATCGGAATCGTATTTTTACTGTAGCAGGAATTCAAGTCAGTATTTCTTGGAAATAGAAACAGGTTGAGCTACATGTATTTAACCAAGGCATATCTATTATGTCAACATTATTACACCTATCAGTTGTAAGACGCACTATAGGCCTACGACCCCCGGGAGAGGTGCGTCATGGGTGCCTCGTTTACAACCACATTCTTGACGGAGGTTATGTCAGTGGCAGCCTATGGTCCGTCACGAAATTGACGAAGGGTGCGTTGATTTGGTAAAATAAAAAATAATATAATTAAATTTAAAAAATCCGGCCGGCCGACCTTCCCGATTTTAGGCTTGTGAGGGCAACACAACTTTTTGTTTTTTTGCCTTATATACGAAAAAAATAATCGCCAACGGAGATGCGTCATATGGTCCGTCAAAATCAACCAATGGTGCGTGCGTCACATCATTGACTGAGGGTGCGTATATTGTATGACAAAGGTCCGTCACTTTTTTGACACAGGGTGCGTCATGGTACATGAGAAGTTGACTCACCTCGGTAAAGTGACGCACCATTCCCGGGGGTCGTTAATTACAACTGATAGGTGTATAAACATGACATCTGAATGAAAAGTAATTTTATTCAGAAAAATTTAAAAATATTGATGAAAATATCCGCCGCTGACTCAGATGCTTTTATTTCATAATTCTCACACAGAGAGCTAGGATTCAGAGCTTAAATAATGGATGCTTTATGATTGCCTAGGCACAGTTCTTCCTCTGATTCGTCTGAGAGTGTCTGAATCGGCGTCAGATATTTTCATCGATAACCCTAACCATAGTTTTATGGCATAAAATTGTTATACACATTTCCAAAATTGTGTAGCAAAAATGAAGATTGAGGAGCATTTTGCTATACACTTATTGCGAACACTTGAAAATACCTTATGCCCCCAGGTGAATGGACTTATTCCGTGTCAAAAGTATATTTCATTGAGGGTATGGCCAATGCAATGTAATGGATGGTTTTAAATTGCTAAAATCGGGACTTGGAACAGGTTCTGACCACACTCTATTTGCATTTCCATTAAGTTGACATCTGATTGGTCTCACAATTGAACCAATAATGGTCAACTGGTATTATTTACGTTTATTACAAAATGTGAAACAGTTATCATGGGTCGAAACTACGACTGTGTTGTCTACGAGAGCTGATCTTCTGCCAAAAGTAACCCAGTATTAAACACATTTTATCCAAAGACCAATATTCTCTTAGAAAGAGAAAACTAGGGTTAGAAAATCGCCCTAAGTGATGTTTCCAACTTTTAAAGTTATATGCTCTCCAGTTTTTGGACTCAGTTTTTATGGACATGCTTAGTGTAATTGTGATATATTCTAAAATGAAAAAAATATGGTTTTGATCATTTTTTGTTGTGTTTTCATGTCAGACTCAGTCAGAGAGGCAACAGCAAACATGTAAACAATAAATACTTTTTTAAATCTTAGAAGTCTTGAACATTTCATTTGTGCGATATTTTAATATGCTACGGTATACAATTGCAATTAGATTTTGCAACTTTTATCCACTTTAACGTGAATATTGTCTCTCATGTGTGCCTATATTTTTAAAATACAAATACTTACATCGCTAGTGATTACTTCTGTATCTTTAAAATACAAATACAAATATTCAGGCCTTCACGTTTGAGGCGTGCGAGTGCGATCGCACGCCATCGCACGCCTGAAATGGTTTCGAGAAGAGCGATTTATCGCACGCCTAAAAAAAAAAAAAAAAAAAATTTAAAAAAAAAAAAAAAAAAAATTATTTTTTATTTTTTACATTTATTTTTTTAAAAAATTTTCCAAGTCCAAAACAGGACTTTAGATGACCCATATTTGAACCTAAATAGCCCACATAATACCTCATGACCCACACCATAGGAATAGTAACTCATAACCCAAAGATCCTATACTAAAATAGTACTACATACTATCTTGCTGTATTAACTGATAATTTACTGAATTGAGGTGGGCTTATGCTTGTGATATCATCAGCAGATGTATATTATCAAATCTATTCCATTACCTGTAAAGTTGCAGGGATCCTGTCCATCTTATCTAGTGAAGCCTCTTTGTTTTCTGTAATACTATACTAAGCATAGATAGATTCATGGGTTGATTAATTTAACCTTTTATCATTCCCAAATTTAGGCCTATGTCTTTGTTTCTTAATTAATTGTGACACCAAGATAGAGGTTACATGGAAATGATATGGGGTCACAAGGATGGGGCATTGATGGTTGTGGCCACTCAAAATAAGCATTCTCTGAAGAGTAATCGAAAAGATAGCATGGTCATAAAACAGCACACCTAATTTTTTTGAGGAGTGCAATTTATGGCACACCTACAGCACACCTCAACTTTTTGAGGAGTGCGATTTAAAGCACACCTTCAATTTTCAAACGTGAAGGCCTGAATATTGCTATAGTAGATTCATAATTAAACTCTGGCGTATCGGTTTCGATTTTGGACCTCGTCCATTGGGCGTTAGAGGAACCCATTTTGACCAATGATGAAACAGCACTTCTTTTTATAAATGTTATTATTTGCGCTCTATAATGAAATGCTATTCATGATAGTGTGGCTTTATGAATAGGGCTGATCATGTAGCTTTACAATCACTATGACCAAATACTAATCCAACAGCTTGAAATAATAATAATAATAATAATAGGTATTTATATAGCGCCTTACATCAAAAAGATCACAAAGCGCTTTACAGAGCAATATAAAGCGAGAGCATACAAAATACAAAGGCGCAAATAATAAACAAATATGGCCTACAAAATACACTATACAGTGTTACAGCGAATATGCACAAATCAAGATACAATAGTTATAGTATGTAAATCAATAATGCTGCACATAATAGACATAACTATATTGTCTGGTTAAAAAGATGAGTTTTTACAGACGATTTAAAAATTGTAACAGTCCTAGAGTTGCGGATATGTAAAGGAAGATTGTTCCAGAGTTTTGGTCCTGCAACACAAAAAGCCCTATCTCCGTATGTTGCAGTGGTACTTTTTGGAACTACGAGGAGTTTACGGCTGCCAGAACGAAGATTTGCAGACGGACAATATGGGGTGAGAAGCTCATTGATGTAATTGGGTGCAGAGTTGTTGAGAGCTTTATATACAGTTAGAAGAATTTTAAAAATGATGCGTTTTTTAATAGTTAGCCAGTGAAGGTCTTTGAGAATCTGGGTCATATGTGTACGTTTGTTAACACCAGTGACAAGTCTCGCGGCCGAATTTTGAACTCTTTGCAGTTTGTTAATGAGTTTGTCAGGGAGTCCATATAGTACTATTGCAGTAGTCTAGCCTTGATGTTACAAACGCGTGGACTAGCCTCTCAGCTGATCCACGGTCAAGATACTTTCGGACCTGTCCGATGGCATGGTAAATGTGTTATCCCTTTGAAAGCAACCACCACAATAAAAACAAATCGACCATCATAGACCGTATTCAGGTTTCGAAAAGAAAAGAAAAAAATATATACCCCGGTATGTCAATTTACCTATTCATAATTTATTATTTTCCATTTTTATTATGCACGTCGAATAAAGGAAACATTAAAATATGAATAAAAGAGTAGCAGCTCGTCCATTTGACTTTAATTTAAATAAAAGTTTTGCGTATTTATTTGCGAGAAAAACGAAAAAATTCAATCATCAATTTTGTATAAATCTAGGTACAAAACCATTTGTCCTAATTAAATGGAAACACAGTTATATCAAATCAAACAAGGTATGGATTATAAACGTTACCTCTGGCTGTGAGACCACCTGAATACCTTTATCAATTTATCTGAATAACAATGCATTTCTTTATGGAAAATATGCGGGCAATTGACAACAACTGTTTGCAGGCTAAGTTATGCAGATAATCCAGCCGCTAGTTCCCTGTCACTAGGTACATAGTGGCGACTGCATGACAGCAGTACATGTACCGGTATTAACCTGGCATTTTACGATTACATTTCGAGTGCCTCCCCCTCCTTTCAATGCTTCTGTTACCTCTGATTGAAATGGTTAATCGGCCAATGTCTGCGAATCGACTATAGTGAATATTTAGTCCATTGTTCATGTCACCATGCAAAACAGTCTTGTGTCTTACTGTAAAAAATTCCATTGGCTAGCTCACAAAACATGTAACATTGTGCTTATATAGATAAACAAAATTAGAAACACTTTCTACAAACAACAACAATGTCATGGTCTAATGAACAACACTGGTCATGGTGTAATTATATTTTAAACCACTTTAACATGTTTAATTATCCTTTAATCAATTTACAGAAAACATGATTCAGTCTTCATCCGAGTCAGCTACAATGCACGTGTCTATGATACAACCTTTCAAGTGCAAGTATTGTCAGCGATTCTACGATGACATGGCTCTATATCGCTGCCATATCAAACGCCATCAGATGAGAATACTTCCATACAGGTATGCAAATATACCAAGCAGACACCTGAAATACAAACGCGTAAGTAAACAACAACTTTTCACCGCTAAAAGAGTTTGTACTTCAAGTAACAAGGCAATACATGAAAGGATTTACACCAATGAGAAACCCTACCAATGTCAATATTGCAACAAGTGTTTCTCGCAATCAGGTAACAGAACTGCACATGAAAGGGTTCATACCAAAGAGAAACCATACCAATGTCAATATTGCAACAAGGGATTTGCAGGGGGAGGAGACAGAGCTAGACATGAACGGATTCATACCAAAGAGAAACCATACAAATGCTCGTACTGTGACAAGGGTTTTTCTCAGTCAAATAGTAAGACTGACCATGAAAAGATTCATACCATTACCAAAGAGAAACCATACCAATGTACGTACTGTGATAAGAGGTTTTCCCATGCAAGTGCTAAGATCCGTCATGAAAGGATTCATACCAAAGAGAAACCATACCAATGTACGTACTGTGATAAGAGTTTTTTCCATGCAAGTGCTAAGATCTGTCATGAAAGGATTCATACCAAAGAGAAACCATACCAATGTACACACTGTGATAGGAGTTTTTCCCATGCAAGTGCTAAGATCCGTCATGAAAGGATTCATACCAAAGAGAAACCATACCAATGTACACACTGTGATAGGAGATTTTCCCATGCAAGTGCTAAGATCCGTCATGAACGGATTCATACCAAAGAGAAACCATACCAATGTCAATATTGCAGCAAGGGCTTTACAAGGGAAGGATACAAAACTAGACATGAAAGGAGTCATACCAAAGAAAAACCATACCAATGTCAATATTGCAACAAGAATTTTTCACACACAGGAGAAAAAACAAGTCATGAAATAGTTCATACCAAAGAGAAACCTTACAAATGTCAATATTGCAGCAAGAGTTTTTCACAAGCAGGACACAGAGCTAGACATGAACGGATTCATACCAAAGAGATACCATACCAATGTCAATATTGCAGCAAGAGTTTTTCACAAGCAGGACACAAAACCAGACATGAAAGGATTCATACCAAAGAGAAACCATTCCAATGTCAATATTGCAACAAGAATTGTTCACACACAGGAGGAAAAACAATAAGACATGAAAGAGTTCATTCCAAAGAGAAAGCTTACAAATGTCAATATTGCAGCAAGAGTTGTTCAGGTGCAGGAGACAAAACTAAACACGAAAGGATTCATACCAATGAGAAACCATACAAATGCCAATATTGCGACAGGAGTTTTTCTTTTGCTAGTAGCAGGACTAGACATGAACGGATTCATACCAAAGATAATCCAAACCAATGTAAAAATCCGTATCAATGTCAATATTGCACTAGGAGTTTTACACGGAGAGGGAATAAGACTGTACATGAAAGGATTCACACCGTAGAGAAACCATATAAATGTCAACATTGCAACAAGAGATTCTCTAATACAAATAGCAGAACAAAGCATGAAGTGGTTCATACCAAAGACAAAGAGAAACCACACAAATGTCAATATTGCAATAAGAGTTTCTCACAAGCAGGGGAAAAGACTGTCCATGAAAGAATTCATACCAAAGAGAAACCCTTCCTATGTCAATATTGCAGCAAGAGTTTTTCTACAGTAAGTAACATGATAGTGCATGAACGGATTCACACCAAGGAAAGGCCATATAAATGCCAACATTGCAACAAGAGATTTTCTAGTTCAAATAACAAAGCAGTACATGAAAAGATTCACACTGACAAGAAGCAATTTCAATGTGAACACTGCAACAAGAGTTTTGATAAAGAAGAGGAAAAGATTCTTCATGAAAGGAATCATACCAAAAAGAAACCATTCAAATGTCAATATTGCAGCAAGAGTTTCTCACAAGCAGGAGAAAAGACTGTCCATGAAAGGATTCATACCAAAGAGAAACCATTCATATGTCAATATTGCAGCAAGAGTTTTTCTACTGTAAGTAGCATGATAGTACATGAACGGATTCACACCAAAGAGAGGCCTTTTAAATGTCAACATTGCAACAAGAGATTTTCTAGTTCGAATAACAAAGCAGTACATGAAAAGATTCACACTGACAAGAAGCCATTTCAATGTGAACAATGCAACAAGAGTTTTGGTAAAGAAGAGGAAAAGATTCTTCATGAAAGGATTCATACCAAAGAGAAACCATTCAAATGTCAATATTGCAGCAAGAGTTTCTCACACGCAGGAGTAAAGACTGTCCATGAAAGAATTCATACCAAAGAGAAACCATTCCTATGTCGATATTGCAGCAAGAGTTTTTCTGATGCAAGTAACATGAGAGTACATGAACGGATTCACACCAAGGAGAGGCCATATAAATGTCAACATTGCAACAAGAGATTTTCTAATTCAAATAACAAAGCAGTACATGAAAAGATTCACACTGACAAGAAGCCATTTCAATGTGAACACTGCAATAAGAGTTTTGTTAAAGAAGACGAAAAGACTGTCCATGAAAGGATTCATACCAAAGAGAAACCATTCAAATGTCAATATTGCAGCAAGAGTTTCTCACAAGCAGGAGAAAAGACTGTCCATGAAAGAATTCATACCAAAGAGAAACCATTCCTATGTCGATATTGCAGCAAGAGTTTTTCTAGTGTTAGTAACAAGATAGTACATGAAAGGATTCACACCAAGGAGAGGCCATATAAATGTCAACATTGCCACAAAAGATTTTCTAATTCAAATAACAAAGCAGTACACGAAAAGATTCACACTGACAAGAAGCCATTTCAATGTGAACACTGCAACAAGAGTTTTGTTAAAGAAGAGGAAAAGATTCTTCATGAAAGGATTCATACCAAAGAGAAACCATTCAAATGTCAATATTGCAGCAAGAGTTTCTCACAAGCAGGAGAAAAGACTGTCCATGAAAGAATTCATACCAAAGAGAAACCATTCCTATGTCGATATTGCAGCAAGAGTTTTTCTAGTGTTAGTAACAAGATAGTACATGAAAGGATTCACACCAAGGAGAGGCCATATAAATGTCAACATTGCCACAAGAGATTTTCTAATTCAAATAACAAAGCAGTACATGAAAAGATTCACACTGACAAGAAGCCATTTCAATGTGAACACTGCAACAAGAGTTTTGTTAAAGAAGAGGAAAAGATTCTTCATGAAAGGATTCATACCGAAGAGAAACCATTCAAATGTCAACATTGCAGCAAGAATTTCTCACAAGCTGGAGAAAAGACTGTCCATGAAAGAATTCATACCAAAGAGAAACCATTCCTATGTCGATATTGCAGCAAGAGTTTTTCTACTGTAAGTAGCATGATAGTACATGAACGGATTCACACCAAGGAGAGGCCATATAAATGTCAACATTGCCACAAGAGATTTTCTAATTCAAATAACAAAGCAGTACATGAAAAGATTCACACTGACAAGAAGCCATTTCAATGTGAACACTGCAACAAGAGTTTTGTTAAAGAAGAGGAAAAGATTCTTCATGAAAGGATTCATACCGAAGAGAAACCATTCAAATGTCAACATTGCAGCAAGAATTTCTCACAAGCTGGAGAAAAGACTGCCCATGAAAGAATTCATACCTACATGTAAGAGAAACCATTCAAATGTCAATATTGCAGCAAGAGTTTTTCACAAGCAGGAGAAAAGACTGTCCATGAAACAAGAGATTTTCTAGTTCGAATAACAAAGCAGTGCACGAAAAAATTCATACCAAATGTTATAAAGACACATAACTTCCGACAGACAAGCAGTGCACAACTGACTATGAAACTATTTCCATGTTGGATCGAATGTTTCTCTACTGTAGGCCTATATCACGAATCACGAATTAACACTACATGTACATGTAAACAGAAAAACAAACCTTTTTAACTTACCATAAAACCCTTTATTTCAATTGGTTATACACCACCTCCTTTTGGCCCATGAAAAATTAAAATTAAACCAATTCAGGATTTGATCGTAATACTTTTAAATTACTCAAATGAATAATTTACTCGCCGTATGTGAGTTTTAATGTTGTTATACATTTCTATTAAACCTCCTTTGCAATTGGTCTTTGCTTCAGTACCCACCATTCACAACTGTTAAGGGCCCAGCCAACTAGAAGCTAGCTTTTAACCGACCTTGATTTCACAGCTGAGTACACATCTTCAATTTATGAAGACCTAAAGGGATGTCAAAAGGTGGTTTTGTTACCTTTTAGAGGGTTTTTTGTCTTTGGGCTATTGTAATGAGAGTATTAACTCTCTATCAAATTGACTTGTGTTTGGGCTTATCTTAAAGACAATTGAATACCTTTTAATAATCTGAAGAGAAAAAAAAGTCTATCACTTTTTCTTTAATTGATACAGCTCGTTAAGTATAATTAGTCAGGGTAGTTGAGGGAGTGGAGGAGGAGGAGATTGCTATGTAATACACGGTTGCTTTTGTTAAAACTCAAAATGTCCTAAAAGACAAATGGTAGCGGTATGGTATAGATGTCCAAAGTATGCAAATGATTCCATTGAATACAAAGTCATGCTCTACCACACACAACAACTGACTAAATCTTATTGTCCTATTTGCATAAATGGATGGTGGACATCTCAAGTTGGTTTTTTTTTACCATCATTAGAAAGTAGTAGCGTACTGGACTCCTGCCTCAGGATTGTCTTTAAGACCTACATGTATGACCACAACTGGTACTACCAGCCAAAGTAATTAATTGTCATTACTTTATATGCAACACATATTATTGTGATACTTTAAAATGCCCGCAGGTTGAGTTATGTTATTATAAATTACTGTTGTGGATGAGATGACAACATAATATTCATTTACTGTACATGGCAGTTTAAACACCCTGTGTATTTAACTGCATTTTAAACTGTGGAAGAAAAAAAGTGAATCATCATTTTGTATAACATTTTAATAGTTGCACCCTGTATAATGTTTAGGTCACCCTGTATATTTGATTTCTAGTTTCCAAATTTACAATCCTTATATTATGAGCTTTCCAAATATATATATATGGTTTCATACCCTTTAGATGTAAACATTTTGATTTATTCTACCAAAAGCGAAAAATAATGTATATTTCATGAAAATGACCAATGTAACACAAATGTAGGCCAGGTTAAAAAATGTGACCATAGTGGCATGTGCATTGCTAACGCGGTAGATTCAAATGCACGTTCCCTGTGGTTATGCCTGGTGAATCAACCTTGAATAATGGTTATGTTGAAATAAAGTCTCGAATATAGGTACTAAATTATGCAAATTATTCAAATAAAGAGAAAAGTACAAAGAAATGTTTTAATTTGCTCATACAAAAATGTCGAAATTAAGAATATGCACATTATATCTTATTCCCAGGCTTCCATATGTACACATCTTTAGAAAAAAGTCAAATGTGTTTTTGACTAGATGCTAATTAAATATGCATAACATATGCAAATGAGCTTAATTAGCAAAATAGTTGTAATACAAATTTCCGTTGAGGGGGGGACACTCAACTTTTTTTGGGTAGGGGTGTGCCGCCCAGGTTCTCAAAAGGGGGGCTAGAGAACAGAACTGAGTGGATTTTATGACGAAAAATAGGGTCTTAGGAACTGATTTATTAAAAAAAAATAGGTCTTGAGAACTGGCCTATAGTTCAATTTTGAATAGCAAGAACGCACATTTTTGATTTTTCTTGGTTTTCGAACGCACAATTTTCGAAGAATTGAGGCTTTGGAACGCGAAATTTCGCGATTTTTGAATTTTCAATAGAATTGGGGTCATAAGAACTGATGCAGACTCAAAAGGGGGGTCATAAGAGCTAGCAGTAGAGGGTGAAAAAGGGGGTCTTCAGCGCGGCATATACCTATACCCTTTTCAAATGTCAGTGCCCCCCCCCCCCGGGAATATTGTGTACACGTGTAGATTTCAAATGAGTCGCCCATATAAACCCATATGAAATTCCCACTCTACAGTGGGCGTATGGATTTCAAGTGGAATAGCCCGCCAATTCAATTACAGCTTCGAAGCCATTTTTTTCTATACAGGTCCTGTTTTGGCCATGACAAATGTATGAATTGAACCTGACATTGTAATTCATGTTGACCAATCTTGCATTGCTAGTTGCCACTTTTGTGAAAGCCTGTTATTCTAGTTCGAAAGTGGCCTAACTGAAATGAGTAAGATATCTCGAGTGTTAGGTGGTCAAATATAATGGGATGAAAGTGTACAAGGCGGACTCTCAAATATAAAGTTATAGAAGTCGATGCATATAGAACGTAGATTAAAGAGACACAATGTCATGTTGATTGTTTTATTATTAATTTACTTCAGAATTCAAGATGAACTTTAAAACTCACTATTATTAGTGTTTCTACTCAAAAAAAAAACCCAGCAAAACTTGATTAAAACAATGTTTAAATATGTTGGAATACCATCCCTAACCATGTAAAATGCTGGTTGCGGCTCAACCAGCATTTTTGAATCGATGTTTTGAGAGGGCTGATTTTTCGTAATTCTTATAGGTGTAAGTTCATACATGTACAATGTAACACCATTGTAAAAATATACAAATCTCAGTTTTTATCATACATTTTTGTAATTGAAGGCGCAGCCTCCACCTCATCTCTTAATGCTCCTTTTAAGCACCGTGGATATAAACATCCTCCGCTCTGGGCGGTTACGCGCGGCACCTCGGGCCCTGCGGTACGGATCCGCTCCGCGGTCTGATAGTAATGCACTCTTCTCAGAATGTCTAATTTCGAATATGCTGCTAACTTTACCACGGTGATTAAGCGGCAAAACAAAGACTATTGTTGCTGTCAAAATGGCACATTGTTTACAGATTTGTTACGGTCATTTTCATTCAAGGGAACGGTAGGAAAAACAACTTGACTGACCTACCCGACCTGTGAGAGGTCCAAAAGGGTGTATTTAAACAACTTGACTGACCTACCCGACCTGTGAGAGGTCCAAAAGGGTGTATTTAAACAACTTGACTGACCTACCAGACCTGTGAGAGGTCCAAAAGGGTGTATTTAAACAACTTGACTGACCTACCCGACCTGTGAGAGGTCCAAAAGGGTGTATTTAAACAACTTGACTGACCTACCCGACCTGTGAGAGGTCCAAAAGGGTGTATTTAAACAACTTGACTGACCAACCCGACCTGTGAGAGGTCCAAAAGGGTGTATTTAAACAACTTGACTGACCTACCCGACCTGTGAGAGGTCCAAAAGGGTGTATTTAAACAACTTGACTGACCTACCCGACCTGTGAGAGGTCCAAAAGGGTGTATTTAAACAACTTGACTGACCTACCCGACCTGTGAGAGGTCCAAAAGGGGGTATTTAAACAACTTGACTGACCTACCCGACCTGTGAGAGGTCCAAAAGGGTGTATTTAAACAACTTGACTGACCTACCAGACCTGTGAGAGGTCCAAAAGGGTGTATTTAAACAACTTGACTGACCTACCCGACCTGTGAGAGGTCCAAAAGGGTGTATTTAAACAACTTGACTGACCTACCCGACCTGTGAGAGGTCCAAAAGGGTGTATTTAAACAACTTGACTGACCTACCCGACCTGTGAGAAGTCCAAAAGGGTGTATTTAAACAACTTGACTGACCTACCCGACCTGTGAGAGGTCCAAAAGGGTGTATTTAAACAACTTGACTGACCTACCCGACCTGTGAGAGGTCCAAAAGGGTGTATTTAAACAACTTGACTGACCTACCCGACCTGTGAGAGGTCCAAAAGGGTGTATTTAAACAACTTGACTGACCTACCCGACCTGTGAGAGGTCCAAAAGGGTGTATTTAAACAACTTGACTGACCTACCCGACCTGTGAGAGGTCCAAAAGGGTATTTAAACAACTTGACTGACCTACCCGACCTGTGAGAGGTCCAAAAGGGTGTATTTAAACAACTTGACTGACCTACCCGACCTGTGAGAGGTCCAAAAGGGTGTATTTAAACAACTTGACTGACCTACCCGACCTGTGATAGGTCCAAAAGGGGGTATTTAAACAACTTGACTGACCTACCCGACCTGTGAGAGGTCCAAAAGGGGTATTTAAACAACTTGACTGACCTACCCGACCGGTGAGAGGTCCAAAAGGGTGTATTTAAACAACTTGACTGACCTACCCGACCTGTGAGAGGTCCAAAAGGGGGTATTTAAACAACTTGACTGACCTACCCGACCTGTGAGAGGTCCAAAAGGGTGTATTTAAACAACTTGACTGACCTACCCGACCTGTGAGAGGTCCAAAAGGGTGTATTTAAACAACTTGACTGACCTACCCGACCTGTGAGAGGTCCAAAAGGGGGTATTTAAACAACTTGACTGACCTACCCGACCTGTGAGAGGTCCAAAAGGGGTATTTAAACAACTTGACTGACCTACCCGACCGGTGAGAGGTCCAAAAGGGTGTATTTAAACAACTTGACTGACCTACCCGACCTGTGAGAGGTCCAAAAGGGGGTATTTAAACAACTTGACTGACCTACCCGACCTGTGAGAGGTCCAAAAGGGTGTATTTAAACAACTTGACTGACCTACCCGACCTGTGAGAGGTCCAAAAGGGTGTATTTAAACAACTTGACTGACCTACCCGACCTGTGAGAGGTCCAAAAGGGTGTATTTAAACAACTTGACTGACCTACCCGACCTGTGAGAGGTCCAAAAGGGTGTATTTAAACAACTTGACTGACCTACCCGACCTGTGAGAGGTCCAAAAGGGTGTATTTAAACAACTTGACTGACCTACCCGACCTGTGAGAGGTCCAAAAGGGTGTATTTAAACAACTTGACTGACTTACCCGACCTGTGAGAGGTCCAAAAGGGTGTATTTTGTCGTCGCCTTAAGGGTGTTTTCCAACACGACTTTTTACCAACAATACGGGTAAGTTTTAGAATACCCTACCATTTGTATTCCTCACTGTGTAAGTGAATGGGTCGTTCTTTAAAAATCCCCATTGAAGACATGCAGTGGTAGGGTATACTAAAGGAACTCTAACAATACATACTGTAACAAAATGCCATTTTCATAAATTCACAAATGCCAAATTCATAAATTAATTATTTTCCCTTCTGCCCTCATGAGTTTCAGAATTTCAGTTCAGCTGTTCCAGGTTATTTGCATAGGAATGTATGGACAGGTGTTTTTTAGAATGGGTGGATCCCAGTCTCTGGTGGATCTGAAAAACAAATGTTGTATCTGGTAGATGTGTTATGACTGTTGAGCTATACAGAGGTCCAGGCATGTAGGAGAGAAATTGGGTCGAGAAACTCGACCGTATAAACTATAATTGCTTTAGACTGGCTCTGGTTTCTGTTTAGTAGTGGAATATGTGCACCTCGTGGTACCGGTGTTTACAGGTTTTAATAGGGGCTTATTTTTGACAAATTACTACTGCTCAAAGTTCATGATTTAATTAGGTAAATTCCATGTGTCGTTCGCAAATGGCCTGGGTGCATGTCCGCCATCTTGGAATTTCTTCGGGCGGGGTTGTTTAAGTGCAGAGTTAAATTAATTTAGTGACATTCCACTATGTAAACGGAATACGTGGCAGGTTTTTAAAACCGGTGGCAATTTCTCTGGTGTAATTTAGAACTGATAAACTTTCCTGAAGTGGTGGCGCGTTCGTGCGGAAGGCAATGATAAATAAGCTTATTATTGAGGAATCTGAAAATTCTTGGTCCATGTTTTTGCAGGGGCTGTTTGAGCTGTATTCCTCAATAAAGTGAATTAAGTCATAAAAGTTAGTCAGTTCGGGTGTAATTGCTACACGTGCTATGTAAAACCGTTACCAGAGTCAGACTCTGTGTTTTTCCATGGACTTATCGGACTGAGAAGTCCATGGTTTATTTTATTCCCCACAATTGTAAGAAGCGACCATGTTGTCATGTTTAAGTCCGATACATTTTCACAACAGTTAGTTAGTTCATAGATAATCGACACAGGGATGGTTAAGTGGGTGTTTTGTTTGAAGCTATGTGTGTTTCGGACCAAGGTCGCTCAACACAAAAGCTGATGTAGCCTTTCGCCTTGTCATGAAATAACTTCTTAACATCCATAAATAATACGCCACTCTCGTTCCCAGATGCATGAAATCGCTAGGAATCGATTTCAAAAGAAGTGCTATTGTCCATCGCGCTATGGGTTCGAGTTTACGTGTAATAGAAAACTGGGTGAAATAAGTGTCTATAAACTTCACAAATAGCGTTACATCTATCGCATCGGTGAATGCGTGTATTAAATTGTTATGTTTCAAATATTAGAAGTATCTTAACTTTCACCGTTGCTTTTTTGATCAAACTAATTCTATGTATCCCGTTAGCTAGTATTAGAAACTGTAGTTGCCACAATAGACTATCAATACCCGTTCTGTTTACCGGGCTTTTCAAACATGCTAGTCATACAGGTGTTTTGCAAAACAGACATAGATCAGCTCCGAACAACATTTCAATAGAGATAATCCGGGAGTTAACCATCCCTGTGTCGATTATCTATGGTTAGTTGTTCAGGTCCTTGTATTAAAGTCGGAGGACAGGACATTATAAAACCCTTGAGTACCTTTGAAAAGTACAAACCATACAGGGTGTTGGTTTGCTGGGGATTCGTTGAGCCTTGTTGGTGCAATTCAAGCAAAAACCGAATCGGAAACCTGTTTTGAGGTATGTTTGTTTTCCGGCGGGAATTCTTTTTCTATAGAAATGGTACCAAGTGCGGGGTTTTAGTTAGAGAAATGTGAGTGAATGTAAAAGATGAGAACTGGCTGTGTAGGGTCACTCCTTTAAATTATTTACCCAGTACACTGGGCACACTCACCCAAACTTAATTGTTTAAAAGGTTGACAAAATAAGGCACAGGGCTGTTCTGAAAGCGTAATCTTCTGCCATGAACTTCAAAATCTGGTGTGGGGAAGCAGATGTTTTGTTCTAATATTGTCGGCCAGGCCTGATGCAAATTTTAGACACTGAGTTGTTCTTCTACAATCAAAGAATTCAAGTTTACAAGCAGACAAAGCATCTCTATAAGATGAGTAATCACGGCCAAGGATGGTTTACATGCCCTTGGTTGGGTTGGGTTGGGTTATCTCTCAGGTTTTATCATACATTTTTGTATTTGAGGGTGCAGCCTCCACCACATCTCTTAATGCCCCTTTAACACAGGCCCGTCGAAAAAGCACCCTTATTCCTCATTTTCGTTCACGCGGATGATTACAACATTATGGGGGGGGGGGGGGGGGGGGGGGGGGCAGTGGCTTAGCTCAGGGGGGGGGGGGGGGGGGCAGGGGGGGGCAAATGCCCCCCTGACGGGAAAACCCATTTGTGCCCCCGCCCCCAAAACCCATTTGTGCCCCCGCCCCAGCCCCTCTTAAAAAAATTAATAAGGGGAAAAAAAAGAAAATAGGGAAAAAAACCGAGATTGCGTGCGGGGTACTTGTTTTGTGTGGGCATATTCAGCTCAAATAGTCAAATATAAGGCAAGGCGAATATAAGGCGAAATTTTGTGACACCCCCCCTCGTATAAGAATGAATTCATATTCCAGAGCTCATTTGCGAATTTCGTTGATATACACTCGTCAAAAAAAGTTCCTGGACACTCATTGAAGTTCAAATATTTCACATAAATATTTAATATAAATAAACAATTGCATGTCAGAATAAGCAGACAATAATTCTCTATCATGTCTGTATGAAATTAAGATGTACTCATTCATGCATGGCTGAGCACATTCATTAAGCAATGGTAAGGTGCGTAAAAGGAAATTGCAAGAAATGAGCATTTACAGTCATTTGAATGGAGGGATTATCCAATTTTGTGCAATCTTCTTGCCATTGTCAAGTGAATGGGATCTGCCCTGCATGAGTGATCATGTCTAAATTCCATGTTAAGCTGTTAGAGGATTACTTTCTGCTTATTTTGATATACAATTATATATATATAATTATATATATTCTATTAAATACTAATTTAATTTAAGTGTCCAGGAACTTCTTTTGACGAGTGTATAATACATTTGGAATAATAATAATACTGTTCGCCGAATACCACATTGCTGTGGAATATATTCAATATGATTGTCGGTCATGCTACAGTGAATAAAATAACACCACAACCCCAGCTGAATATATTGAATACAATGTGAAGTGAAGTTTGGTAAGGGAACATGCATTTATTAATGAGAAGCGGATCAGCTATACGGCCATGTGTTTTGAACTCAGTTTCTGAACTGTGAACTCACCACCCAAAAAGGGTGGTGGCGTTGCATTTTTGGTGACGAATCATCCATCTCTCTCTATTAACTCAACAACTAAATGTGGTAGAGCTATGGTTGAGGTGTCATGTGAAAGCCTATTTATTTAGCTACATTGTGTGAATAAATCAGGTATTTCTATAAATGTTTGGCTGAGATATGATTGATTATGTTGTGAAAGTCAGGGGTGGTGGCGGTGGCGGTGGCGGTGGCGTTGTGTACAATCTCTATGGGGAATATAGAAAATATTCCCAATTCTACGTTTAAATTACAATAACTTCTCTTCTCTGTATGGTACAAACATGATTTTGCTCTCATTTTATAGATTGTTTTATATTCTATAAGTTTCTGTTTCAACAAACGTGTCAACTATTACGTAACAATTGTAATCACGAATCGATTGCATTGTCCTTGGCTTTTTCCCTATATTCACTACACAGTGAACTTGCCCTAATTCAGCGGTTTACATACATGAATATAACAAAAGAAATATTTAACCGATGACAGCAAAATTATACATTTTTGGAAAGCTCTCAAATAGGGGAATTCAAAAATGCCGCTTAAATCAGGAAAGGGTGTATACCCAAAGAAATATACTTGTAAACTCTAATAAATATGAAATTTAAACGTTTGTGCTCATTTACTTCTTGATATAGTGTATTTCAACATGTTTACCATTGACAACTATTATGTTCTGATGGGTAATGGCATGAGGAACTTAAATATGCACAGTAAAATTATGATTGAGATTGGTATACAAATATTATTGAGCTTAAATCAAAATATGAAAAAAAATCGATATTTTTTGAACATTCCTAATCACGACATGTTACCATTAGGTCTTATCTAAATTCCAATAGCATATCTAGATTCCTTGTGAGATTACCGTTCAGAAAATATATACTTTTTTATGGGTAGAACAAATAGTTATTGCGATATGCTAATTCGAATCTCAGATGGTGTAAAATGTAAAAATCTGGACATGCAACGGTAAGGGTGGCGAGTTCAAAACACACGGCCATACACATTTGTTTAACTCATAGTCAAATATTGCAGTCCAAATTTAATAGCTGCAATGATTAAACACCATATCCTAGTGTCCTAATACTTTTGGTTGCTAGTGGATGATTCTCGCTGACATGCATAACGTCTGCCTTATATCCCGCTTTTGAACAACTTTGCTACGTTATTTGCATTGATGTTTTCTCCTTCGTATGTATCCTTTCATGTTTAGTCTTGTTACTAACATCAGAAAATGTCTTGTTACAGTGTTCGCATTGGTATGGTTTGTCTTTGGTATGAATTCTTTCATGTTTAGTCCTATTACTAACATTAGAAAAACTCTTATTGCAATATATACAATCGTATGGTTTCTCTTTAGTGTGAATCTTCTCATGGCTGCTCCTTTCAATTGATGTAGAGAAATTCCAAACGCAATAATTGCATTGGAATGATTTCTTTCTGATATGAATCCTTTCATGTTTAATCTTATTACTAACATCAGAAAACTTCTTGTTGCAATATTCACATTGGTACGGTTGCTCTTTGGTATGAACCCTTTCATGTTTAGTCTTGTTACCAAAATCAGAAAAAGACTTGTTGCAAAACTTACATTGGAATGGTTTCTCTTCGGTATGAATCCTTTCATGTATATTTGTTTGACCTGCCTGAGTGAAACCTTTGTTACAATATTGACAATGAAATGGTTTCTCTTTGGTATGAATCCTTTCGTGTTCAGTCTTATGACTTGCAGTCCTAAAGCCCTTGCTGCAATATTTACATTGGAATGGTTTCTCTTTGGAATGAATCCTTACATGGCTGGTCCTTTCAACTGACGTCGAGAAGCTCTCCATGCAACATCGGCATTGGTATTGTTTCTTTTTGGTATGGGGCCTTTCATGTACAGCTTTGTTATCTGCACGTGTAAGACTTTTCTGTTGGACCCTGTCATTTTTACTATGAATCCTTTCATGTCGAGTTTTATCACCTGAAGTAGAGAAACATTTGTTGCAATATTGACATTGGTATTGTTTCTCTTTTGTATGAATCCTTTCATGTCTGGTCTTTTGCTCAGCTCGTGAAAATCTTTTGTTGCAATGTTGACATTGGTATGGTTTCTCTTTGGTATGAACTTTTCCTTTTCCAGTTAGTTCTCCTACCTGTGAAAACCTCTTGCTGCAAAATTGACATTGGTATGGTTTCTCTTGTGTATGAATCCTTTCATGTCCAGTCTCGTGGGCTGTTTGCGACAAATTCCTGTTGCAAAACCTGCATTGGTGTGGCCTCTTTTTAGTATGTATCCTTTCATGTACTATCCTGTTACTTGAAGTAGAAAAGGTCTTATAACAATATTGACATGTGTACGGTTTCTCTTTGGTATGAATCCTTTCATGTTTAGCCTTGTCTCCTGCTTGAGAAAAACTCTTGCTGCAATATTGACATGTGTACGGTTTCTCTTTGGTATGAATCCTTTCATGTTTAGTTATGTCTCCTGGTTGAAAAAAACTCTTGCTGCAATAATGACATTGGTATGGTTTCTCTTTTGTATGAATCCCTTCATGTCGGGTCTTTTGCTCAGCTCGTGAAAACCTTTTGTTGCAATATTTACATTGGAATGGTTTCTCCTTGGTATGAATCCTTTCAAATTCAGCCTTGTGACCTGCTTGCGAGAAACTCATATTGCAATTTTGATATTGGTATGGTTTTACCTCGTTACTTGTCTTTATATATTTGCATCCTATGTGCCTTGTTACATTTGCGTACCAGTATGGAAGTATTCTCATCTGGTGGCGTTTGATATGACAGCGATATAGAGCCATGTCATCGTAGACTCGTTGACAATACTTGCACTTGAGAGGTTGTATAGACATGCACAATGTAGCTGAAGAAGACTGGATCATGTTTTCTGAATGAAATGGAATAAAAAAAATAATGTTATTCAAAATTAGTTCACCAATTTGAAATCCTATCAATGCTTTAATGAGTTTAGCCTGTACATTCGATTCATAGATGATATTAGTCTAAAATAAGACCAAAATGACAACATTCTAGCAATATAATTATAACAAAATAAGCTTTGATAAATCATACATTATTATGCTGTACAATCTGCTTTTTTTTGGTTAAAATCAGTTAGTTATAGTGTTATGTTGTAAACAAAATAAGCTCTAATAAATATTATATGCTGTAAATTTCGTTTCGCTTAAAAATTAGTTGGTGATAGCGCAGGAAAGTGCCTTTTGATGGATGTCATCGTTAGAGGCCCTATACTATTACTAGCCTATCAATATCATAGTCTTTGTTAGGGATGTTCATATCATTGAATGACTACAGAGGGCGACATTTTTTGAAAATGTGTAGCCAAAATATGTGGAAAAATCCATGTTTACCTCTTTTAAATCCAGCGAAAAAGGAAGACACAAGCTGGGATGTATTCACCGATGTCTAACTAACCTCATACAAGCAACTGGACATCATGAAAGTAAAGCCCATTTAAGGGGGCTGTGCACCTTCAGGTACAGCCTCCGTAAAACTGCCGTAACTTCTTCATTATTCATTTAATCTATATGAAAGTACACATTTTTTTGCAGGAAAGGGTTCAATGAATCCAACCATGATCATGAAATTGACCATTTTGGGAAAAATTATAAAAAACACGTTTTTTGCCCCATTTTAGGTTCTGCAAAGATAACTCAAAATATATTTTGTTACATTTTGTCTTACTAGTTTTATTATATTCCTCATACAATTCCTTAGGAATCGGTTTTTTTTGTTTTTGAAAATATTTATTATTTTTTGAATTAGAGACCAAAAAGTGCCAAAAAATGTGTTTTTTTACCAAAAATTGTGATCTTCACGATTTTGGAGGTAAAAAACACACACTTTTTTTGTTTTTGTAGTCCCAATAGTGACCTGTCCTACCTAGGGTCACAAAACTCCCTATTGACTGTTCACGTCGCGAAATTCACATTGAGTGTCAGCACTGCCGATTTTTCACCTCAATATTTCCCCAAAATGAGGATGCTTGATCAAAATTAATTAACTCAATGTATTACTAAGAGTTCTAGCTAGGAACAACATGTGAGTGCATTTTGATTGATTTAAATTATATTTGATGTGAAAATCCTGAATTAAAAATGTGATTTTCGCGACGTCGTGTGTCTATAATAGAGGGTGTTGTGGCAATGTACATGTAGCTATAGTAGAGTGAAGCATGAACGATAGTATAGCCACTGGGTCTAGTGTTTTTGTACTGTTTTGTTATGGAGTGTTCTCCAATCTCTAGTTTGTAGGACTAAAAACCATGTAAAAGCATACCTAGGATGATTTCTTTACCAGGATACCCTCCTCTGCATGAATCTATATTATAAATCTTTAAAGCTGGATGGTAGTGCTGTGCAGTGGTTGAATAGTTGAATAGATATCACTCCGGATTCTCACTGTCCGTCTATTTCTGATTTCGTGATTTCGTGATTTCGGTAGCCGAGTTTAGCACGCTAAAGGTAGCTCGTCACCAAGGAATGGGCGGTACGCAAAATCTCCAAAAGTTTAAATAAACGCATGAGGGAGCACTGTACCAAATCAATGCGCAATTCGTGTAATCCTATAATAGTTCCGGAAAAGCACGAAGACTAGGCTTGTAAATGTGAGGTTTTCGGGCAATTTGTTTCTCCGGGGATGGTATGTTTGTATTTAAATGAACGAATGGGACCTACCCGTTGCACATACAATGATAAAATACGATATTTTTAATTTATCGACCTAAATAGTGCCCAGGGCGTAAGCACCTGCCTAAATGGTGAACAAGCATGCCAGAAAACGTGAAAAAGTGAGGGCGCTGTGTGAAGGTCCGTAGCGGAAAATTTAGGTTAATAACCCCCCATGAAACAAGGCTTAAATTAAAGTTGAGATGTTGCTGAAAATGGTCATAGGTGACAAGTATGCAATAAATGTAACCGGAGGGTAGAAAAGGTGTCTTGAAATATGGCACTTTTACACGTATTTCAATGAGAAAGATATTTGGTGTGGTGCTCCCATGATGGAAGTGACTATGCAAGCCGATGATCGGGCAGCCATTTCGGAAAAGGCTACAGCCGATGCCTGATTTATGTGCTCACGGATAGGGTTAGGGTTAGGGTTTATGGTTATGGTTATGGTTATGATTATGGTTATGGTTATGGTTAGGGTTATGGTTGTGGTTAGGGTTAGTTTTAGGGTTGGGTTAGGGTTTAAGCCTAGTTAGATTAGGGTTAGGGTTAGGGGTTAGGGTTAGTGGTAGGGTTAGTTTTAGGGTTAGGGTTAGGGTTACAGTTAGGGTTAGGGTTCATCGGCTGTATAGCTTTTCACGTAAGCTGTCCGATCATCGGCTGTATAGCTTCTGCCTTAAATGATATCAGCTTTTCTATAATACAAAATATATGATCGAATTACAACATTTTAAAAGTATTTTTACCATTTTTAACTAAATCTAAAATTGCTAGGTTAATGTCAATGTGAATAATATAGAGAAAACGGAATTGCTTATACTTCTAATTTCTAGAAATTCTAGTAACGGTCAATTTGTCACAAAACTATTAATTTTACTCAGTTTATATCGAAATATTCCTTGAAGGATATCTCTATACATCATGAATGGCACCAAATGAGAAGAAGAAAAAATCAGCTATCAATTCATCGCTGTTCCGATATAGGCCTACCGGCCCTACGAAAAACAGCATTTGAGTAAATCGCGTTTGAAAATGTTCCAATATTTGAAGATTCATTGGAGAGCATTTACATTAAATGTCACGATCATTGTCAAAAAACATTAATACATAATTAACAAAAGTACTTATAGATTCAAATTTGTAAGTTTAAGGACAACTCTGTTATTAAAGACTAGATTTCTTCATGACTGGTGTCAAATGAAAATGGTGATGTCAGCTATTATATGATACACATACACAAGCTTACCCCAAATATTTTATAAACATTTTTTTAACATTAACTGTTATCTACTGCAAAAGTTTTAAAGATATTACTTAAACCATACTGATGATATTGTTTTAACTTTTCCTAATGTTTTCGAAACATTGTGGGAATGTTATGAAAATCTAATATTGAAATTCTTTTTAAAACATAAAATAATAAACATTCAAATAATATTTTCTGATGATATTGTTTTTATAATGTTTGTCAGACAGTATGCCAATGTTATAAATTCCACGCATGCGCACTGACCTTGATTATATTAGTTTTGTAACACTATGGATTTTATATTTATAATTTTGATAAATGATTATATCCACATCATGTATAATTTCATAATTTAATGGCAAGTACCCAGCAAGCAAAGCAGCAAACAGGAAAATGTTTTATAAATGTTGTTTAAACATTGGCCAAAACATCATGACAATGTTATTTGAAAATGTTTATATGACGTCAAAATGTATGGTTAGGATTTAGTCGGGAAAACATTTTTGCCAATGTTTTAAAAACATTTATTCAACATTTTGGTGAACGTACTGAAAAAATTTGGATTTTTAAAAAAAAAACATTGTTAAAAATGTTTTCTAAAATGTTTTCCCGACCAAATCCTAACCATACATTTTAACGTCATATAAACATTTCGAATAACATTCTCATGATGTTTTGGTCAATGTTTAAACAACATTTATAAAACATTTTTGTGTTTGCTGGGTACCGTAGATACTCGATATCAAGCCGACTTTGAAACTCTGATAGAGATGGCGCCCTCTCGCGAGTATATCTAAAAAATAATTTCGGCAGGGCTGCAAATGACGTTAGTAATGTTCGCAGTATAAAGTCCGTTATCATTTTCGGATCAAGAACCTATCCCAGGACCTATTACTATCCATTGACTATACGAGTGTGAGTGTCTGGTAACGGGAAAACAGCAGATATACAATACGGAGAATCGAGGGTCATATTCGCCTTAAAGGGACATTAAGTGGTGTTGATTTTTTTAATTTTTTTAAAATATTTACCTCAGAATTCAAGATGAACATTAAAAATTCCATTATTGTTGTTTCTACTAACAAAAACACAGCAAAACTTGATTAAAACAATACCATCGCTATTTATTGAAAACAGCCCTCTATGCTAATATGGTTCGCGTTATTTATTACGCCTACTGCAGGGGGATGCTGTCTTTCGTAAAATGCTGATCTGCCGGAGATCAGCATTTTTGAATCGACGTCTTTGTTGTACAAAGAGGGCGTATTTTCCTTATTCCTTGTGTTAGTTCATACATGTAATACAATTGTAAAAATATACAAATCCCAGTTTCTATCATGTATTTTTGTAATTGAGGGCGCTGCCTCTACCACATCTCTTAATGCCAGTGTTTCTTTTCTTTTTCATAAATAATATTTGTTGCTATTCGGGTTTTTTAAGGATATATTGAGCAGCTAAATATAAAATTATTTTAAAACACTGACTATAGAGAAAATATCCCCAAATTATCAATTTACTTTATTTTGTCACCAGTTAATATTTTTGGGAACCAGCCCATCCTAAAAAATCAAAACAAATCGTTTACATGTATGATTGATTTTTATTAAGTGTACCAAATTTCTTGGTGTACTAATTGATGAATGCCAAACATGGAAAAATCACATTGATTGTATGGCGAAAACAGTATCACGCAATATTGGTGTTATGAACAAACTTAAATTCTACATCGAGGACGAAATCAAAGCTAGAGGGCGTTCCATGACAAATGTTGCATATGATTTTAACTGTTAGTCAGCGATGATCGTTAAAACACAGCTTGTAACAATCGAGGAGCGTATCATTTATATAGCAATAACTTAAACAGTACATTAATTGTCTGCTCTATCAGTAATGTACTAACATAAAAACATGGTTCAATAAACTCGAAAGGGGAAGGAAGTTTAAAGGGGCATTGAGAGATGGGAGTGCGCCCTCAATTATCCTGGAAATCAGTTTTTTTGCATCAAAGTAATACTTAGGCATACTGTATACTAACTACCATCTGGAACAGTTTACCAACATTCGCCGTTTAACATATAAAATGTCATGATTTTCTTAGTTTCGATATGATCATATTGAAACTAAGGTGCTGAATTCGGAAGTTATGCTAAGTTTTACACACAGACTTTCGCGGCAAATCTCAACCCGGAAGTGCCGTTATTTGCTTAGTTTAGCATGAAGGCGATGTTGGAATTGTATGATATTTTGGATTTGGGCTATGTTGCCGATGATTATCTTTACGATTTGCTCATTTAGTATACCGATACATCTCTCAATGCCCCTTTAATAGCATCACAGAAATGATAAGTGTTTCAAGCCACACTCGGTATAGGATTCTCTATGGATTTGAATGGGAATCTCATCCCATGATGAATGGTTATATCTTCTGTAAAATAAAGTCGCTAGATTCTGCCAGGACCATGCCAATAAATATTGGTAGACTATGATAACTGTATTTATGTATAGTCAGTCAGTGGCATTCAGAGTTTATAATATTTCGACAGACAAACAACTCATGTATGGCAATTGCTAGGTCTTAACCAGATTATCATAAAAAGTTATATTTTTAATCGCTGCCATATAACTTATAGTATTCAATGATAAGATCATCTGCATACTCCAATCCCTTGAAGCAGCTTTTATTGTAGGGTCATGTTCACTACTACTGTAGGGCCCTATGCTATTCATTACTGTATTGATTTGAATTAGTGCAGCCATGCAAGCAAAATAAGTGATTCTGTAGAATGGCTTCCATATAGCATTTTATACACATATTTAGATAATTAAGTTGTACATATGTTGTCCAAATCATGTGTTTGTTCACGGGGGGGGGGGGGGGGGGGGGGGGGGGGGGGGGGGGGGGGGGGTTGCTATAGTGAAAAAACGATTCAAAATTGTCTTCTATGGAAATATAATAATTAATTGCGAATGATTAATACCGTGTTTGGAAAACTAATACAAATATATAAACGGCATTGCAGACTAAGTCAAATGCCTACAAATAGAACGGAGAACATGTTTCCTACTTACTCTGTTAATATCACCGAAATATCTTTATCCGTTCCGATTTGGCATGACATTATTGAAAATGGGTGAAAACCGGTTTTCCACTTGCTGCATATTTCAATTGATACACCAAACTTCAAAATTGCCGCTTAAGAAAGTATGATATTAATCATTCAACCAGAACAATTCCTATACACATTCAAATATCGATTAATAAAACATCACCAACAGTATGAAACGCTTTTCTATTATTTAATGCGCATCAAAATGTTCGCTCTTTTTATCACTTATGTTTTGTTTTTTGTTCGAATATTCACCGCATAAATTGTTATTGTAATTTGGCAACAGTTTCATTGCAATGATTGCATATTTTTATAACGCCAGAATGCACATTACCGTATCGGTGTTATTATAGTTGTACGGTATTGTTGCTTGAGGGTGTTGGGGGATGGCGCACTCCAATTCAAACTGAAATCCAGACTGAAATCTTGGATAGAGCATGCTGGCACATCGAACCAACCAAAGGGCATTGTGTGATAAATCGAGAGTACAAACGAGATTTAGTTGAAATATAAAACAATTCATTTTAAAGGATCCCGCGTGTGACAGCATTGAAAGTTACAAACTTATTACCATAATAGACCCACGTTGAAATCAATCTGGCTGTATTTATTATTTAATTGTCTTTTGTAATAAGACCATAAAACTGGAATTTAGTTAAAATATTAAACCGGAGCTAACGTGTGACAGAGTTGATGTTGAATGATGCACGGCACTCCCCGTTTGATAATACATGCACATTATTCGACAGTTGTTCCTCGGGAAAGCGGGATTTACATGGCATTATATTATTTTTATGTGGCCTCGTCATCCCTGATCATTTCACTGCCTATACTCGTATTTGCTCGTATACATGCGTAGCTTGATTTAATTTGAATGGATTTCGCTCAACATTTATCTAGACGATATGCACATTTTATAGTCATAGGCATGGAAGTGATGTCCCATTAATCATTATTAATACAAAATCTAGGCATTTGCACAATTGTTCTTATTGTCAAGTCTTTTAAATTGAAGATTTTGTCATCATGCATACTTTCTGATTCTAGTTTAGAAAAACTTCTTGAGGGTAAGGGATTACACTTACTATTGTGCTGAATGTACTTGAAATGTGCTGGAATATTTACTATAAATCTGGAAACGGTGTCTGTTTGTTTATTTGTTATCCTTATTTCTCCGTTAGTGGTGATCAAAGTGGCGCCTAATTTGCATGAAAGATAGAGGAAATAACGGGAAGGGTGTTAAAGTTTATTTCAGTGAAATTGGTTAATAATTGGCTCCAAAAACAGCAAAAAACCGCTCAGATTTGGCTCATAATGCCACTAGAATTGAACAACAGTGTGCGTTGCGCGTACTACCGCGTAATCATACCGTGGTAACACGTCGCGTGCATGTTTGCGCAAGGGCTCACTGCCGTGCGTGTGCCACACATGGCGCATTAGCCAAACGGGATAATGGTTATAGGCCTGTACAGTGCGTTGGTTGGGTATTTGGTGTCATGTTGGGGAGGGGGAGGGAGGGGGTGGGGCAAAGCTCAAGATAACAGTTTTTCTACCGGGAGCTACTTTTTTTCAAAAGTAGCGCCCGGATCATGGGATTTATTGAGAACCAGGAGCTACTTTCAGTCTACTGGGAGCTAATTTTTATTAAATCGTATTGTCAAATCGAAATTCGATGTCTTAGGCAAGCTTCCCGATCATCAACGGGCGCTGGTTTGGACAAAATATCAGTGCTCGGTTGTTTATTTTTCAGCATTACCGGGCGCTATGGCAGGAGGACCGAGGGGTAAAAATCGCTCAGCGCCCGCTTATCTTGAGCCTTGGGGTGGGGTGGTGTAAAACCACGGGAAATGATTTAGGATAGGCCTAGGGTTATAATGGATAGCGTTTTGCGGGGGTTAATGAAACAACCTGATTTCTTTACTTTAAGTTGGCATGCCAAACAATCTAAGGGACCGAGGGTTAATGAAATAGCCACGGGAAATGGTTTAGAGAGGGTTGTGATTATAAATCAAACTGGTTTGGGTGTGTGCATGGGGCCGTGGGGGGGGGGGGGGGGGGGGGGGGGGGCCTGTATAACCACGGGAAATGTTTTAGGATCGATAGGGTTAAGAGTTAATGAAGTAGCCGCGGGAAATGGTTTGGAGGGTTATGATTATAAATCCACCTGGTTGTTATCTTACTATAAATCTGGAAACGGTGTGTGTTTGTTTGTTTGTTTATTTGTTATCCTTATTTCTCCGTTAGTTGTGATTAAAGTGGCGCCTAATTCGCATGAAAGATAGAGGAAATAACGGGAAGTGTGTTAAAGTTTATTTCAGTGAAATTGGTTAACAATTGGCTCCCAAAACAGCAAAAAACCTCTCAGATTTGGCTCATAAAAGCCACTAGAATTGAACAACATTGTGCGTTGCGCGTATACTACAGCGTAATCTTACCGTGGTAACGCGTCGCGTGCATGTTTGCGCAAGGTCTCACTGCCGCGGCACACGCACCCCTACACATGGTGCAGAAGCCACACGGGAAATGGTTATAGGCCTGTTATTTACAGTGTTGGTAGGGTATTTGGTGTCATGTTGGGGAGGGGGGAGGGGGGGGGGGGGCGGCCGGTGTAAAACCACGGGAAATGGTTTAGGATAGGCCTAGGGTTATAATGTACAAGTAGCGTTTTGCGGGGTTTAATGAAGCAACTTGATTACTTTACTTGAAGTTGGCATGCCAAACAATCTAGGGACCGAGGGTTAATGAAGTAGCCACGGGAAATGGTTTAGGGATGGTTGTGATTATACATCAAACTGGTTGGGGTGTGTGCATGGTGGGGGGGGGGGGGGGGGGGTAAACCACGGGAAATGTTTTAGGATAGGGTTAAGAGTTATATTAATGAAGTAGCCGCGGGATATGGTTAGGAGGGTTATGATTATAAATCCACCTGGTTGGTGTAGTTGCAGTGTGGGGTGGGGGGGGGGGGGGGGTTTAGGGAGGGTTGTGATTATACATCAAACTGGTTGGGGTGTGTGCATAGGGGGGGGGGGTAAACCACGGGAAATGTTTTAGGATAGGGTTAAGAGTTATATTAACATGATTAATGAAGTAGCCGCGGGAAATGGTTAGAAGGGTTATGATTATAAATCCACCTGGTTACCGGTTTGGTGTAGTTGCAGTGTGTGGGGGTGGGGGGGGGGGGGCGATAGGGGGTTTATGTGGTTTTAAAAGTACCGAGAGTTAACTTGATGGAGTTTGAGAGGAAGGGGTTAATAAAGTAGCCACGGTAAATGGTTTAGGAGGGACATGGTTATACATCAACCTGATTGGGGGAGGGTGTAGGGGGTTTATGATGCCTTTAGAAGGGATATGGTTATAAATCAACCTGGTTTGGGGTTGTTGTAGGGAGTTTATGTGGTTTCAAAGGTAGGTAATTAATGTGGCATAACCATCTAGCGGGGACCCGAGCGTAGCGCGGGTACGCCGCTAGTGATTATAATGATGATAATAAAATAAGAAACTACCAAGGAGTGTAAGCTAGATATAAAAATTGTTAATCATTCATTTATCCAGAGTTAGTTATTTATCCGATGCAATTATACTCACAAGCAATATTGTTTATATCCTCTGTATTCAATAATAGAATAGCTTTGCGCTAAATTGCACAGAAGGCGTTGGTTATTGCTTCCTGATACAATTATGCTCACAAGCAATATTGCTCACTTTGTTTTATAAAGATAAGATAAAGGAGAGTAAACGCAATTGCTAGTTGTGTTTTTTTGTTTTTGTTTAACTCCGGAAAAGAGAATGTATTTAATTCCTCACAGTTCAAAATAGCATAGTACATATCTACATATTCTTATATACAGGGTTAGTCAAAAAACATTGTGCACGATTTGAAATGGCCATTTGACCTTGATGCGTGCATTGAACCATGAATTCTTTATTGTCAGTGTAAAGCGGTGTTAATCTAGTTTATCCTCCCAAAAAATGAAAGTAATCGACTGAAAAATGCACAAACTGTGGCAAGTTTTGTCTGACCGCGTTTTTCGCCATTCCTATGGGACTTACACACAGTAAAATTGGTTTTGCTAAATGGTCATTATCACTCATATTTATCATGTAAATTGTCAAAATGTTCCTGAAAAATCATTTTTTCACTCTGTGATAAGTAGTTTAATCGTCTGATACCGAGTTGTCAAATGAAAAGTCAACCTTTTACAGAACACTTAGGATGCCACATCCTCCTTTGTTTAGGATGATGGTGCTTTCTCACTCTCACTCCATACCATCATGCTGCAGTAATATGCATGTCTTAACTGTGTAAATCCCATAGGAATGGCGAAAAACACGGTCAGTTTACAAAACTTGCCACAGTTTGCTTATTCTCAAGTCGATTACTTTCATTTTTGGGAGGATAAACTAGATTAACACCGCTTTACACTGACAATAATACAATCATGATTCAATGCACGCATCAAGGTCAAATGGCCGTTTCAAATCGTGCGCAATGTTTTTTGACTCACCCTGTATACACATAATTGTGCATGCTTACATAATAATATTAGTGTTTTAGGTGTGAGGTCAAACAATTTCGCACAGTCCAAAAAAATCGCACAGTCCAAAAAAATCGCACAGTAAATGTACTACATGAACAATTTCTCGTCCCCATTTCTCTTCTCTTTCCCCTCTCCTTCCCCTTTCCCTTCTCTTTATCCCTCTCCTTCCCCTTTCCCTTCTCTTTCTCCCTCCCCTCCCCCTTTCTCTTCTCTTTCTCCCTCTCCTTCCCCCTTCTTTCTCTCTTTTCTCCCCTTCTTCTCGTCCCCATTTTTCCGCTTCACCGTCCCCATTTTAGGTGTCCGGGGGGGGGGGGGGGGGGGCAGTCTTCCCCCGGCCCCCCACTGGCTACGCTACTGAGTTGACACGTTTGTTGAAACAGAAACTTATAGAATTTAAAATAATCTTTAAAATGAGAGCAAAATCATGTTTGTACTATACAGAGATGAGGAGTTATTGTAAATTGAACGTAGAATTGGGAACATTTTCTATATTCCCCATAGAGATTGTACACTGCGCCACCGCCACCGCCACCTCCATCGCCCCTGACTTTCGAAATATAATCAATCATATCTCAGCAAAACAGTTATATAAATACCTGATTTATTCACACAATGTAGCTAGATAAATAGGCTTTCAAATGACACCTACACCATAGCTCTACCACATTTAGTTGTTGAGTTGATAGAGAGAGATGGATGTATATTAAATAGGTCCGCGACGCCACTGGTTTTATTTAGTAGGGGTCTTACATTTTATAGTGGATATTTCATAGTCAGCATGATCACAAAGACCCCCCCCCCCCCCCCGGGCACGCGCCTGGTTAAGGTTAGGCATTTGGGGTTGAGATAAGCCACGGGCGGGGTGTAATTAAGTAATGTGGTTTTGGAGGTAGGAGGTTTATCAACAAAATGGAGGCACATTCCCCGCCCGCACATGCACACTGAAATGTTGGTACGAAGTTGGATTCCCACCGGTACAACGTGTCTAGTGTATGCATGGGCCCATTGACTAGTCGCTATATCTAAAAATTATAAAAACATTGACTTGCTGTTTTGTACCACAGCTATCACATTGTTTGTCATACGACCACCACATTTGACATGGAAAATCAGAACATATGTCTTGATCATAAAATTTAAAATTAATCAAAGACTAACGTTCAATTTTTCTTCATGTTCAGTTTTAGGTCATTTTCATAAAAAAGACAAAAAGACAAAAAGCATAAACATTTATGTTAAAATATATTTTTAAATTTAAGTTCAACATTTATTTTGATATAATATACTGTCAAAGTATGTGATGTTCTTCGAGTTACAAAAAACGCATGATTCTATATTGTTTTGTTTTCCTTTTACAAGGGTTAAATCGCAGATCCATAGCGACATGAAAATTATGCAAATTTTATGTTAATGACACTATTGTTTCAAAACCAATGACACGATGTTTTGTAAATTTTACTGGCAGGCACTTGAAACTGTCGTTTTCAATATTATCCCCAAAATTCCAATGTGTATCGTAATTGCCGGTTCCCCCATTGGAACGGTGACATTTGCTCTCCTACTAGAATAGTCGCTTGTTACGCATGATCAGACTCCAAGTCAACATTTTGTTCTGGTACAAAATATCACCAAAGCAACTGCATCGAGTATTGCATTATCGTCTGCTTCCGTATAACATGAACTACTAAATGATGTCTAACATTAGCTGCTAGATGATGTCCAACGTATTTCAGGGTATAATGATCCAACATTCAGCTTGTATTCTTCTACTGTTCTGTGGTTCTGTGGCTGGGCAATGGAATGCCAATACCGCAGAAGACCGCAAAGTTATAGTTCATCTGTTCGAATGGAAATGGACTGATATTGCTCAGGAATGTGAAAGGTAAATTATTTTATAAAAGATAATGTTTATTTCGAGAGAAATTAGAAAAAGCAATGCACGCGAGCTGATGCTAATGCGTGAATAATGGCACGAGCCCTTAGAGTAGCTCACCGGCCAACTTCTAAAAGCCTACTAATTTTGGCGCAGGGGTATGTGGCATTGTCAACATACAGTAATACACCTATCAGTTGTAAGACGCACTATACGACCCCCGAGAGAGGTGCGTCGTGGGTGCGTCGTTTACCAATAATTTTTGACGGAGGGTACGTCAGTGGCAGCCTTTGGTCCGTCACAAAAATGACAGAGGGTGCGTCAAGGTCCGTCACTTTACATGGGTGCGTCACAGTGTATATTATGTTTACGAACAACATTTATACGACCTTTAAATATACGCTATAGGCCTACTATACCACATAATTCCTTGATACCGCCAACCAGGCTCTACTTTAATACCGCAAACATCACTCCGATATTTTATACCGCATGCTCTAAAATGCCTGAAATCACTCGATCATCGCCAATTGCAATACAAGAGTTTGGCAAACGAAAAAAAACATGGAACCGACAGTAGACCGAGAACCTTTCATTTTTAGAGTAGTATCACGTATAAGATAGGGGATCAGCATTGGGTTATTCCAGATAAAATCCGCACCCCCCTATAGAGGAATACTATTTTGTTTCAAAAAACTTCTGGATTCCAAGCGTCAATAGTATGGAAAAGGGGTATAGAGGAATAGTGATAATGAAAAGTTGTCTGAATTTCCAGGGCCTGACTATTGAAAAATGTCTGGAATTCCAAGCGTTAATAGTATGGGAAATGGGTATAGAGGAATAGTGATATTGAAAAGTTGTCTGAATTTCCAGGGCCTTGACTATTGAAAAATGTTTGAAATTCCAAAAACGTCTGGAATTCCAAGCGTTAATAGTATGGGAAAGGGGTATAGAGGAATAGTGATAATGAAAAGTTGTCTGAATTTCCAGGGCCTGACTATTGAAAAATGTCTGGAATTCCAACCGTTAATAGTATGGGAAATGGGTATAGAGGAATAGTGATAATTAAAAGTTGTCTGGATTTCCAAGGCCTTGACTATTGAAAAATGTTTGAAATTCCAAAAACGTCTGGAATTCCAAGCGTATTGACTATGGAAACATGTTTGAAATTCCAAAAACATCTGGAATTCCAAGCGTTAATAGTATGGAAAATGGGTATAGAGGAATAGCGATAATGAAAAATTGTCTGAATTTCCAGGGCCTTGACTATTGAAAAATGTTTGAAATTCCAAAAACGTCTGGAATTCCAAGCGTTAATAGTATGGGAAAGGGGTATAGAGGAATAGTGATAATGAAAAGTTGTCTGAATTTCCAGGCCTGACTATTGAAAAATGTCTGGAATTCCAAACGTTAATAGTATGGGAAATGGGTATAGAGGAATAGTGATAATTAAAAGTTGTCTGGATTTCCAAGGCCTTGACTATTGAAAAATGTTTGGAATTCCAAAAAATATGTTTGGAATATCGAAAAACGTCTGGAATTCCAAAAGTTATGCTACCGATCCAAAACCGAACCATAGTTGGGAAATTCCTTTTACATGGGCAGCGCCGTATTGACGCGTGGTGTCTTTGGCTTGATTAGTTAAACTTTCAGTCGGGTTTCACCCAAATCTATGCGTAGGTTTCAGATCTGTAGTGTATTTTTTCGCAATAGGCCCAAATTGTCGGTTTTACAAAGAAATGAGGGTGTGGGGGGGGGGGGGGGGGGGTAAAGTGATATGTTGCGGACAGTTTATACTTGACTCCTAGTCCTATGTAAAAAGGAATTGCCTCCTTTTGGTTGAATTTAGCAAATTGCGCATTACGGTTCAAATTTTGCAATAAGTCCAAATTGTCGTGTTTTACTAAGACCGGGGGGGGGGGGGGGGGGGGGGGAGGTATAGTGATCTGTTGCGGACATTTTATACTTGACTCTAGAAACTCTCAGAGGACACCGCCTGTTGACTTATTTAATTTATGCTAGTTCAATATTATCAATGACTGATCAAAATCAGTTAAATCAGCCGAAACACTTTTAAGCTTTAGATCTAATAATATCACGTATCCAGGTTTTATATGATGTAGGTTCAATAGTGTTTTATTATCCCAATAGATATGATTTACCAAACGAACCAAAACCGAACCATAGTTGGGAAATTCCTTTTTCATGGGCAGCGTCGTTTTGACGCGTGGTGTCTTTGGGTGAATTAGTCAAACTTTCAGTCGGGTTTCCCCCAAATCTATGCGTAGGTTTCTGATCTGTAGTTTAATTTTTTTTCGCAATAGGCCCAAATTGTCGGGTTTTACAGAGACATGGGAGGGGTGCATATAGTTATCTGTTGCGGACAGTTGGCTGAATTTGTCAAACTTCCATCGAATCAAATCGTGTCAAGTAACCACGAATTGGACACTCGTCACATGCCACATGCTCATCTTTACCTCCACAGACAAAATGAGTGTAATTCAACATATTTCACTTATGATTATCAGTGACTGGTCAAAATCGGTTCGATTTGACTCCAACAAAGTTGAATTTACTTGGGTGTAAATGTCTGGGTTTCACCCAAATCTATGCGTAGGTTTCAGAGTGTAGTTTATTTTTTTGCAATAGGCCCAAATTGTCGGGTTTTACTAAGACCGGGGTGGGGGGGGGGGGGGGGGGGGTATAATGATATGTTGCGGACATTTTATACTTGACCGAAACTCTCAGAGGATCAGCCGACGCAATTTCCAAATTTATGCTACCGATCCAAAACCGAACCATAGTTGGGAAATCATCCTTTTTCATGGGCAGCGCCGTATTGACGTGTGGTGTCTTTGGCTGAATTAGTCAAACTTTCAGCCGGGTTTCACCCACATCTATGAGTAGGTTTCAGATCTGTAGTTTAGTTTTTCGCAATAGGCCCAAATTGTCGGGTTTACAAAGACAGAGGGGGGGGGAGGGGGGGGGGAGGGGGGGGGGGCGTATAGTGATTTGTTGCGGACATTTTATACTTGACTGGAAACTCTCAGAGAGGATCAGCCGACCCGACGCAATTCCAAATGTATGCTACATGTACCGATCCAAAACCGAACCATCGTTGGGAAATTCCTTTTTCATGGGCAGCGCCGTATTGACGCGTGGTGTCTTTGGCTGAATTAGTCAAAATTTCAGTCGGGTTTCACCCACATCTATGCGTATCAGATCTGTAGTGTTTTTTTTCGCAATAGGCCCAAATTGTCGGTTTTACAAAGAAATGGGGGCGGGGGGTAAAGTGATATGTTGCGGACAGTTTATACTTGACTCATGTAAAAAGGAATTGTCTCCTTTTGGTTGGTCCAGAATTTAGCAAATTGCGCATGTTCAAATTTTGCAATAGGTCCAAATTGTTGCGGACATTTTATACTTGACTCTGGAAACTCTCAGTGGACACCGCCTGTTGACTTATTTAATTTATGCTAGTTCAATATTATCAATGACTGATCAAAATCGCTTGGATTTGACTCCAAAAAAATTGAAATTTCTTTGAGTGTAAAAGTCGGGTTTCACCAAAATCTATGCGTAGGTTTCAGATCTGTAGTTTATTTTTTGCAATAGGCCCAAATTGTCGGGTTTTACAAAGACCGGGGGTATAGTGATCTGTTGCGGACATTTTAGGCTAATGAAAGTTGATCTTGAGTTTCCCGTCGCCCGCCCGCGATTCATTTTCACGCCCGCGCTTGAATTCATTATTGGAAATTTCAACAACAAAAAAAACACTTATTTTTTTAAAAGTAAAAACATGCGAAATCGTACATTTTGTGTATCTTTTGCTGCGTCGCGGTCATGGTTTCGTGTTCGTTTAATTATTAATCAAATTATTGTGACCCATATAGCTTTACTATGAGTTAAATCAATCTTATACCC